>PVKS010001676.1:112978-135285 GCA_004027875.1 Aplodontia rufa
TTGGCAGGTAGCAGTCAACAAATTTGTGTAACATTTATTTCAAAGGCAGGTTACCTGACGAATTCTGATTCTAAGCCACTATCCTTATAAATGGGTATTTTTACTTCTGGTCAAGATTCTACCATAGGAAAAAAATTTTTTTTTTTTTTTTAAAGAGAGAGGGACAGTGAGAGAGACAGAGAAAGAGAGAAACAACTTTATTTAGTTTTTCACATGGCTTTAGTTGCTCCAACACTCAGTTGTGTACGTGGTGCTGGGGTTTGAACCTGGGTCCTCGTGCTTTGGCAAGCGCCGAAACCGCTGAGCCACTGCTCCAGCCCCATAAGGAAAATTTCTGAAGCATATCCATGCCTATACACATGAGCACATGTTAAAATTTGACCTCTGTGCCTGTATTAAGTATTAAAATGTAATACTTGATAGGTGTGGTGGCATATGCCAGTAATTTCAGCAGCTCCAGAGACTGGGGAAGGAGGATAGCAAGTTCAAAGCCAGCCTCAGCAATTTAGCAAGGCCCTGTTTCAAAAAAAAGAGGGGGGGGGGCTTGAGATGTGGCTCAGTGGTTAAGTGTCCCTGGTACCAAATAACAAAAAAGTAATAATTAATTCTTAACTCTTTATTATGTTTTCTCTTCCATTTCCTTTATTTTTAAAAGAACACCAGGCATGAAGCATTAAATTTATTTCATGACCCCACTAAATATGTTACAACTTGAGTTTGAAAAATCTACCTAGATAGTTAAAGATGTATGATTTGTACTTCAAAGAGAATAGCTGTGGAATTGGGGGTATAACTCAGCAGGATAGAGCAACCTCAGCAAGCAGGAGTTCCTAGCACCAAAAATCAGCATTTTCTTTGTCCATTGTATTTGTTTTTCTGGAAAAATATCATACTATACTGAAACATGTTGTCACTAAAAATATTTTTCCATTCTAACCTGCGAAACCTGAGATGTATTATAGAAATTCTAGATTCAACCTTTTTCATCAACACAATCAAAACTCACTTCTTTTAAGAACTTATCCTTACTGATTTTTTTTTCCAGAATTTTACTCTTACTTTCATGATGATACGAACTATTTACTGAAGGCCTGCCTACCCTCTATGGTAGTAAATTGACAGCTTATTTCACTGACACACTATTGGCTTGGATTGAACCGCTTTTCTTGGAAGAACTCATCAGTCTTCCGGTACAGGAATGCACTTTAATTAGTGAAGGCTTCAGAGCCACAGTCCACGTCCCCTATGACTGTCTGTGCCAGTGGCAACAAACAAGGGTGAAGGAGAGGGTATCTTCCCTGCCCTCCAGCTCTGAGTTTTTAGTGAAATCAGAGGAGAGGCTGAAGCTACCACTTAGGGATAGCTGGCTCTTGGTAGTACTTATAAAATTCAGAGTATGAAATTTTTTTCTCTTGCCTTCTCTGGCATATTTGGAAACATGGATTGAAGATTTGGAAAACTACTCATTCATTGTTTAGACAGGTCTGTAGGCTTCCTAAACTATGCACACTACATGAGATGGGGCCGTTAGTGGTATTCGCTGTGGATTAATGGCATTTCTGCCTGGAGATAATGCATTTTTTTGTAGAAATAACTTGTCAGTCAATTGAGACATTTTGCTTGGGAGATGCTGGAATTTCAAAACCTTCTCTGCTCATGCATGCTCACTTGCTTTCCTGCTCTTCTGTTTTCTGATCTTGCCATGTATGTTTCTGTTTTTAAAAAATTGGCTCTGATTTTTCATGGAATGTGAATTTTAGATTTTAGCTCATTTCCAAATTGGCTTAAGTGTTCCACTAATAAACTGCTTACTTGATTCATATTAGCAATAAATTTTATTAATGCAATTGTATTTCCCTTCATATATATAGATTGTAGCTCCAGTGAAATTACATATTTTTGTCTTTTGTACAAGTTTTAAATAACACAAATATGTGTACTCACTTTCTTCCCCACCCACCCATCCCCAGTGTTATGCCTTTAAGAACATTAAGAAAGTTCAATTTGTTATGCCTTTGTTTTAAGCATAGATAAAGATGCTAGATCTTTTCCTTGTATCTTTAGGACTGAGAGAAAGGTTGTAAAGAGAGCAAGCATGGTGACCTGTTTTTCAGATTCCCTTTTGATCTCCACAAATAATAAATATGAGAATTTCATTAGGTATATCAAAGCTTCCATACTTTCCTAAAATATATTTAAAAGTTCATGGCCAAATGGAGATTCGGCTTGCAAGCCAGTCCTAGGCCGGGTGTTACACTGTTGCTACCACACCTATGTGTTACTCAGTACCTGTTTGTAATTCGTTAATACTTGCCTTGGGATTTCATCAGTGTCAGGTTACCACTGTTCACAAGTATTAATACTTCTAGAGCAATTTTATTAATGCTCAATTGTTGATACTAAATAATTACCACATACAAAGCTATCCATTTGGAGTTTTAAGACTTCCAATATATTCTGTGTTTGCACTGATTTGCACTTAACAGATTTTTTTCCCCAGTTAGTGTGCTAACCGATTGGAATTCAAGCTTTATTTTATATAACCCATTGTTTTTAGATCATTTTGAAGCATTCTTTACCTTATTTCTGTTTTGCTTCTTGATATCCTAAAGTTGTTGCTACTGTATTTTTGATGCTGCTTGCCTTGGATGTTTTGAGGCATATCAGATACAACATTGTCATTTTTGGAACCTCCAAGTTTCTAATAACTGCATGAAAAGTTGAGCATAAATAATAATAATCAGACTTTTTTTCAGAGATAGCTGCAGTTTATCTAAATGCCTTCAGATCAAAGATTGCCTTACTCACTACTGTATTTTTCACTTCATGGCTAAGTCCTCCAAATTTTCAAATGAATGATTGAATGATAGGAACGTCTCTCGTAGGCATCATAGTGGCTGGCCCAAATAGTTCTGTGTTAGCCAACAGCACAAGGTCATTAAGTAGAACTGATTGTAAAAATGCCAGCCTTTGCATTGTATTGTGGGAAACAAAATTTGTAAAGCTAAATGTCAGGGAGCGGAAGTGCCGTGTGTCCTGTATGAATGTTGATCCTAGGGGGAATTTTTGGTGAATTACCTGAGAAATCATTGACACTTTCAAGATGTGAAATTGATGCATATGTAAGATATAAAATTTAAAAGTGAGACAGAAAAAAATCAGGTCATAAGAAGCAATAAAAAATCCACAACTTTCAGAAGGGAGTTAATTTACTGGATGACAGTCTCAGTTTAACCTCAAAGTAGCTAAAACTCCTGCTATAAATGCAAAGCAACAGATTTTATACAAACTGTAAAATACTACACTACTAAAGCTTTTTCATGCGTTTCAAACTCCAAAAGCTTTCACATGCCCTGACATGTTTAATGAGTAATTAGGATGGAAAAAACTAAATAAGTAATTGGTGTAAGTTGCTCTGTTTACATTTTGAAATTAATATTCTTATGTAGAAAATTTGGGGTGGATAGAATTTGCAACCAACTTCATATAGTGTATCCTGGTGTCCAATGTAGTGGGAAGGTTCTCTTTGTATTATTAATATAATTAATAATTAAACTTATGTCATAAAGTTTCAAAGTAGAAGAAAGTCTTTAAATTGTTTTTACCTTTAAAGATTCTATTACTTAAATTATTATTTATTTTTGCTTGTTTTTCATTTGATTCAGAGCTCCTTTTCCTCTGAAAATATAATGGCTTTGTGACTTGGGCATAACATTTGTGAATTCATGATCTCTCTACTCTTAAGGATGCTCTATCTTAACATATATTATTTTTAGAAATTTCTTGTCTATATTAAGCTAAAATCTCTCACTTCAAACTCTCTTACTGATCCTAATCTTTCTTTTAAAAGTACATGCAGGAATCACATGCCTTTCCCCCATTATTAATAATGCATGCTTACTTATTATCTTACAGAATATATTCATGCACATCATTTTATTTGAACTTCAAAACAACCCAGTAAGAAGTTTGTTATATATTATTATCTTTTATTTATACATAAGTACTTTAAAACAAAGAAGATAAGTGATCACCAATAATAAGTGATCAATCCAATGTCCATATGGAGATCTCTGATTGAAAGTTCTATATTTGTTCTTTTTTTTTAAGAGAGAGGGACAGTGAGACACAGAGAAAGAGAGAATCAATTTAATTTAGCTTTTCATGTGGCTTTCGTTGATCCGACACTTCATTGTGTATGTGGTGCTGGGGTTCGAACCTGTGTCCTCTCCCATGCCGGGCAAGCGCCATAACCGCCCAGCCCCTCCATGTTCATTCTTACTACTACTACTACTACTACTACTACTTCTTCTTCTTCTTCTTCTTCTTCTTCTTCTTCTTCTTCTTCTTCTTCTTCTTCTTCTTCTTCCTCCTCCTCCTCCTCCTCCTCCTCCTCCTCCTCCTCCTCTTCTTCTTCTTCTTTTCTTCTTCTTTTTCCTTATTTATTTATTTATTTATTTATTTTTATAAGAGCAGGTATTGAACCCAGAGGCAATTTACCACTGAGCCACATCCCCAGCCCTTTTTATTTTTCATTTTGAGACAGGGTCTCACTAAGTTGCTGAGGCTGGCCTCAAATTTGCCATACTCCTG
Organism: Aplodontia rufa; assembly: GCA_004027875.1. Taxonomy (NCBI): domain Eukaryota; kingdom Metazoa; phylum Chordata; class Mammalia; order Rodentia; family Aplodontiidae; genus Aplodontia; species Aplodontia rufa. The sequence goes on from PVKS010001676.1 coordinate 117,572, forward strand.
TCTTGGCTTCCAGAATTTCTGGGATTACAGGCATGCGCCATCATGCCTGGCCCATGTTCTTTCCACGATTTTGTGTTATGTCAAGAGTATCCCTTTCAATGTTGTTCCATAAATTCTGCTCTTCATCAGACTATGTACCCTCAGCTTACTCAGTTTTGTCAGCCATTCTTCAAGTCATGTGAATTTCAGGAAGAGTAGCTGTTTGGTGCTAGATGGTATATTTGTTAGTGTGCTCAAGTACATAGACATTTATACATATATACACCTTGTCACAAGTTCACAGCCTTCTGGCTCGTGTTCATAAAATACTTTATGATCAGATCCATTATTTAAACACATGCACACATAGATAACCTTGGTTTATCTGATTTTCTTGTCTCATGTAAAATTTTATATAAATATTTTTAAAAACAAACCTATATATCATTTACCATTCAGAATACTGAGTTTTCAAGTGAAGTATTATTAAGACTCACTTTTATTTTTTACATTAATGGATAGTGAAATTGGAAACAAAATATATGGTTTTTTTCTGGAAAAGTGAGATTCATAAGGTTTTGTCCTTGTGCTCTTTCTTTGGTTAAAGGAAAATCCTCACATCTTTTGGCTTCAGTCTGACTAGCAAGGGTTTATAAGTGCTTTCAGATTGTAGACTCAGTAAAACTAAAGTATTTCTAAAGTTCACCAAGAAACAGCTTTATCCAATTGATACAGGATTATGCCATGCTCTGATTATCAAAATAACCCAGGGTCAATAGTTATATAATTCTATACTCAAGTCCCAAGAACAAGAGTAACCACTTCCTAGATGGTGGATGGAAATAGCACAAGCAGAAAGCACAGCTCATAGAAAACCACAATTTTCCTGGTACCAGTTTACAGTGATTACCATGATAATCTGCATAAAAACATCAGAAGCCAGAAAGTATTCCTGCATCAGTGAATACAAAAGATATGCAGAAAGATAAATTACCTTAACCATTTATCACAACTTTTAAAATGGCATATTTATTGCATGAATATTAATATTATCAGACTTAGATTGTCCTCCTTAAAATGAATTTCTCTGAAGCTCCACTCTTTACTCTGAAAGTGTCAATTCCCTCATGAACATGATTCTTTTAACCAAATATGATTTTTGAGGCTAGTAGATTATTAAAGTTAGAATTTTAACGTCAACATTTCTTCACAATGAATAAAAATTGACATTGAGCTCACTGTGAAGACAAATAGCCAAGTGCTCAACTCAAGCAAGGATTTTTGGCCCTTCTGAGTGTTTAATATTGAAATTTAACATACTTGAATTATCACAAATATTTTGTATCAATTTGTCTTCAAACATCTCTGCAACAGATTTTTATAGACTCCTTAAATCTCTCATAAGAGAAAGTCAACTTTATTTACTTTTTCATCTTTGTTTTTCTAGCACTTGGTTGTGTGTATAGTGCTGCGGTTTGAACCTGGGTCCTCACTCCTCCCAGGCTAGCACTGTGTCACTGAGCCACCTCTCCAGCCCTTGTAGTCAGTTCTTAAAGGGCCTCAGCAACAAGGTTCTGAGAGCTGCTGTTGGTCTCTGAACACGTTGGAGGCTCTAAAATCTGTGGACCTCACAGGCATTCTTCCTTTAGCTCTTCCATTCCTTTGTCTCCTTTCCTCTCAGTGTTTGCTCCCAACACCTTGTCTTTTGTTAAGTCAGAACTCCCTATCAGTGAGACCATTGGCTAGCACACTTTATGTCAGAAAGCTCTGGAAATACCCAGCCACGAATTACACCACCATACCAAGAATAGCGCTCATGAGTGTATTATCACTCTCACAGAGCTTCAATTTGCTTTAATTCAAATGTTCTATAGTGTTCCTGGACAATCATACTACAGTTTGTCTGTCTTTCTGCTCTCCAGCACTCCAGAACCGTTACTGTACATGCTGGCTCTTCTGACCACTACCAACATTGTTCCCTTCCTCACTCTCAGATGATAATTTTGCATCCTGTTTCACAAAGAAAATTTAAGCAATCAGGAAAGGACTTCCAGAAGCTTCCATGTATTCTTTTTACCAACCTTTTTTGTCAGTACCTGGACCACCAGCTTCCTTTCTTGTGATCTTGGCTGACATCTGGGTGCCTGCCTTATTCCATCTCTTCCTCCTCTTTCCTACTCAGTGATGCTTTTCCTCTGTTTCCTGCACCACCTTCACCATTGCCTAATTCTCCCCTCTGTTCCTATTTTTCCTCTTCCATCTCCTTTCCCTCTACCACTTCCTCTTTCTATTTTTCCTCTCCTTCCTTCCCCCTCTTACTCTTCCTCTCCTTCCTCTTCTGCCTCTTCTTCACTTTCTACTGGCTCATTCCCCTCAGCATGCAAATATGCTATCATTTATGCAATCTTAAGAAAAATGAGTGCTGCTTATTTCTCTTGCCCCTGCATTCCCATTTAGCTACCACTTGTGTTCTCTTCTGTGCTTTCAGATAACTCCCCAGAACATTTGTGTGTGTGTGTATTTTCTATCTCCAGTTTCTCTCCTTATTCTCTACTAAACTCATATTCATCATGCTTCCTCACCACCCCCCCCCCATTCTGCTAAAATTTGTTCAAGTCTCCTGTGAACACTTGCTGGTAAATTCCTTGAGAATTCCCAGTCCTCCTCTCATGAGACCTGGCATTGGTTGCCAGAGCTGACCCTTCACTTCCTCCCACTGAACACTTTTTCTCTTGATTTCTACAATATCACCCTCCCCATTTTCCACCCACCCCTCTGGCTACTCCTTCTCAGTCCTCTCTACTGGTTTCTCCTCTCTGTGACCTGGAATTACGAGAATGTCATTGGGCTCTGTGCCTTTTTTAATGGACACCACCTTATAATCATGGATAACTGGTACTCACTTCTTCCTAATGAACATGCACTTGGCCATCTATCCAGCCATTCTCTTGGCTTTTATTACTCTCCACAAACCATTGGCACCCAAATTTACATATCCAGCCCAAACATCTAAAGTCCTCTCTGATTGAACACCCCCTTCTCAACCTTTCCACTTGAACTAATAGAACTGCTTTTTCATTGTCTTCCCGCTTCCACCTTCACCTTCCTGCAGCCTATTGTCAACACAGCAGTGAGTATGGTCTTTTTCAAACATCAGTCAGTTATTATCACTCCTTTGCTGGAAACCATTTATGGCCCCAAACTAGGATTGCCTTAGTGAGCAAATGACAAAACAGGAACCCAGTTTCATATGTGAATTTCAGTTAAAAATAATGATTTCATAACTTTTTGGCCATATTTGTTTGAAGAATGTCATTCATTGTACATCTGAAATTCAGATCTGACTGGACATCCTGTATTTTATCAGGGAAATCTCCTTCCAATTCTGTAAGTTCTTGATCCTTTCATGATCTGGGCTCTGGTGTCTCCAACCTCTGATCCAGCCACAAGGTACCCTCCTTGCTCTTCTTTAATTTTAATTTATCAGATATGCTTCCTGCTGAAGATCATTTGCCATGCTGTTCTTCAAACCTGGGGTGGTCTTGCTCAGGTAGCCATGTGACTCAGACCCTCAACTCCTAAACTTTGCTTGAACATCAGCTTCCCCCAGGGTTCATCTGTTTCTTATCCTCCTTCCCCACTTTACTTTCCTCTAAAATACATCTCACCATCTCACATTGAGAATATTTTATCTATTTTTTTAAAAAAGAGAATCAACTTTATTTAGTTTTTCATGTGGCTTTCATGCCCCAACACTATGTTGTATATGTGGTGTTGGGATTTGAACCCACCTCCTCACACATGCCAGGAAAGTGCCATAACCGCTGAGCTACCGCTCCAGCCCCCCTTTCTTTATGGCTTGTTTTCCTCCCAGTTGAATATGCATCTTAAAAAAGCAGATAGATATAATTCCTTTTGTTCACTGCTCCATCCTTGCAAATTGAATAGTGCCTGACCTATATTGGCTACCCAGGATGTATTTGTTGAATAATCAAATGAGTATACATCATATTAATAACTCCTGGATAATCAAGAGCCTGTGAATGTGATTATTAATGTACCTTATTATCTATAGGGTGATGTCTATTAGTGTCTAATTTCCTTATCTGAAATCAGCATAAGCAATAAAGCTTTTAGGGAGCAAAATAAGTATCACAGAATTAAGGATAATTCTGGAGCATTGTGCTCTTATTTCATACTATTTAGTAACCCATATATGTTAGTGAGTCCTTTATAACAATTTCTGTCCCTAGCCAGCCCTCTATATTTAATGGCATGAAAGTGTTTCCAGTTGTCCTTTGCACTTATCCATGTCCATGCCCTACCACTCCTCTACTTAAAATGACACAACCAGAACTATTCCCTTTTTACATTCTTACTAGTTTTATTGGATAATTATGTCACTGTCATGCCATCCTTTCAAGTTAGTAAACTCCCTTCCTCCGCACCTCATTGTCTGACAATTCCTGTTGGTTCTACTATAGTCATGAACTTTGACACCTTGTCTTCATTTCTTTTCCTCATAGGTAGTGATCAGTACAATAATTTAGAATACTTTTTTTGTTTGGTTTTTGGCATTTCATTGCCATTTTGGTGCCAGATCCTGAAAACCATTAGGGATCAAAAATTATCCAGAAGGCATAAGACTGATCCCCTGCCAGGACAGAACTCACAGGCAAGTAGGCGAGAGACATGCAGTGATTTCCACCCGGCATGGTGCTAGAGTTAGGAAGAGAACAGGGTCAGAAAGGACAACTTTCTGATCAAGCTCCTTGATCCTAGTCTGGAGAGAAAGAGAAGTCTTGCTAGGACAAGCCTCCTGGAGGCTCTGGGTCTTTATTGATGAGTAAGGATTATCTGTGTGACAAGGGGGAAAGTCAAAGAGCAGCAGCCTGAACAAAGGTTCAGATGCCAAAGCCTTGTTTGTTTACGGCTCCCAGCAAGGTCCAGCCTTCTCCCAGCCTAGAGCACCTCCTCACTCAGAACAGAAGCAGAAAGCCAGAAACATCTACTTTGTTGTACACTGCCTTCCTTGAAATCTGTTTTGACTCTCCTGCTGTTTGGTGATTAAATGCAATTCCACACCTAGGCTCCCACAGAGGCTTCCTAATCTAATCCCAGTTCATTCTGCAGCTTCAGTCCCTATCATCTGCTTTCCTACCCAAGGGCAATGCTCGTGCCACCTCCTTCTCACTCTTGGCCCAACTCAGGACCTTGTGCATGTCTGAAGTCTTCTCTCTTCTAATCTATGAAATAAGTTCTTTCTTACTCTCTAAGCTGTGCTTGGCAGTTCACATCCTCCTCATGGTTCCCTCCAACTCCACCTTGTTGATTCTTCCAGACTCGACCATTTCTCTCACAGCACTTAGCTTTTTCCTCTGTTGTAATTGTTACCTAGTGGCCCCGAGGTTGTCCATCAAGAGATGAGAACAGTGCAGTGTTATTCATCATCATCATACTGTGAACACATAAGAGAAGGACAACACTGTTGAAATATTTAACTTAGGATTTATGCCTGTTTTCAAAACATTGCCTTGCCTGTGTCAGCAGATGGCAAAGACCTCTCAGTTGTGTCTGGGTTGATGGAAGCAACATTTCACAAACACGTTCTCGTGTTCTTTGTTACCTTGGGTAAATTCCACGTTCTTCCCAAATTCTAACCATGCGATACAACTTTGTTTTATTGTGGTGACCAATATGAAAGAACATAATGAAAGAATATAAAAGTGTTTATACTTCTACATTTTGGAGATGTTCAGATCTGAGGACAAACACTGAAGTCTTTACAGCTTTATAGGAACATCATAGAGTTATTGAAAAATGTGGAAAGAAATGTCTTAGCATTGGTAAATAATAATCATGTGTACCTTTTTTCCTCTGTTGTTGAAATGAGAAGTACATGCTGACAAAGTGAATTTGTGTACTTGTTAAAAATATAATACCGTGCATATAATTTAACAGTTATACAGTGGGCCTGACCAGTGAAATCTTGCACTCACTTTTGTTAGTTTTTTTTTTTTTTTTGAACTGTAAAGACCAGCTAGGCTGGACAAGGAGGCACATGCTTGTGATCACAGCAACTCGGGAGCCTGAGGCAGGAGGATCCTAAGTTCAAAGCCATCCTCAGCAACTTAGGCCCTTAGCAACTAAGTGAGATCTTGTCTCAAAATAAAATATAAAAAAAGCTGGGGATGTGGGGATGTGGTTAAGTACCCCTGGGTTCAATCCCCAGTACCAAAAAAAGGAAAGAAAAAAAAAAAAAAGATCAGCTGGGCACAGCTCTACACACCTATAATCCCAGCAACTTGGGAGGCTGGGATTGCAAGTTCAAAACCTTTCTCAACAATTTAGCAAGACTTTGTCTCACAATAAAAAGGGCTGGTGATGTAGCTCAGTTAAAACACCTCAGGATTCAATTCCAAATACAAAAAATAAATAAATAAAAATAAAATAGAAGTAAAATATAAATATCATATAGATAAGGAATATGAATTCATATAACTGATATAACAGATGTGGACTAAAGATATTATCATGATGATTTTTTTAAAGTTTGTTAGCATATAGAAGTATTCATGGCCATAAACAATTAGCCTTTAATTTACTAAACTTATTACTATGAAATGCCCTTTTCTCCCCATGCCAAGAAAACTACGGAATACAAATAATCTGTTGTAGCTCAGAAAGAAGTTTGCTCAAAGAGTGTCCGTGAGGCAAGAAAGGCTCTTATTTGCCATATCAGTGTGGTAACAATGTTGGGCAGAGATCTCAGTGAACTAATAGGTAATGTCACTTATTGCACTACAGAACAACATAAGTTATGTACAATTTTCTTTTTACTTTGTTTTATCTTGGCTAAAATGTTACAGCTTGGATAATTAAAAGTACAGTAAAATCATGTGTATAATTCAATTCTACTGTTTTACCTAATCCTTACAGCTGTTTTCCTAGACTGGTAGTATTATCCTTGCTTTGGATGTTTATTCCTGCATATTCATATAAAAGTTAGGTGTTTCTCATGTAATTTAGGGGGATCCTTGATCTTTGGTGACTGGTTGGAGTGGCTCTCTGACACTGAAAATGGGAGTGACTTTGGCATCAGCAGGTGTCTATAGAAGGGCTAGTGAGTGCCTTCCAACCAGATAGAAGGTACCCCAGAGAGAGTGGACAGCAGCATCAGAAGCATCCTGGGTAAACTGAGGGCTATGAAATCTAAGCATACCCCTTATGTTAGTTCCACAGTGAATCATCTGCAGAATGTTTAAGATAAGGCCATTTTTTCAAAACGATTAATGTTTAAAAGCAAATGTTCATTTCTAGAGAAATGAAAATAATTAGTATTTTTGTAATGCCCAATATGTAATTTATGGTAGAATATATATAAAGTTCTCTTGTTTAATTCATGCAACAAGGCAGAGGAGAGATCAATAGCAAGACTATTGTGGATGATGCCCTAGATTGAAGTGGTAATTGTGGAGGTGGTAAAAAGTGGAAGAGCCGCTATTTGAAGGCAGAGCCAGGATAACTGGATGTTTGATGTAAGGTTTAAGTAAAAGAGAGGAAAAAGGCTGGATCCAGATCAGAGTTGCTGTTCACTTAGATGGTAAAATAGTGCAGGTTACAAATAGGAACTTGCTATGGTCAGCCTATAAATTGCATGCAATGTTCTGAAAACCTTTAGGATCCCAAAGCAAAAATATAGAAGTCCAAGCAGTGATCCTGGGGACACCGTAGGGCATAGAAGGAAGCTTTTAGAAAGAGTCAGCAAATAGGTAAAGAGAAGTGTCCAACCAGGTAGAAAGAAAATCTGCAGTCCGTTATGTTAAAAGTCTCTTCCTGCTGATAGGGCAACTATGATGAAAGCTATGAAAATGAACCACTGAATTCAACTGTCACAGGTAAACTTTACCGCAGTCTAGCTACTTCCATTGGCAATTCTCTAAGGAATTTTATTATTATCTCTGTTTCAGTTACTTAAACTCTTGGTACTGCTAAGCCATTTTAAAATCAGTAAGTCTGTAGTATTATTTATTACCCAAACTTGAGTCTTCTCTTCAAATTTTCTACTCAATTAGAATGGGGCTTAATGTCTTTAGTATAAAAACTTATTGAATACTGAATTGAAATCACCTATCAGTATAGCCATCATTTTTGTACTGGATTCTTCCAAAACATTCCACAGATTTCCCTTAAGGGCAACTGAGTGATGTGCTGAGCAAATATCGCAATATACAAGAAATATCTTTAAGAATGTGCCTTTAGGGTCTCTGGTTTCAAGTACACATTAGTTCAAGTTTTGCAGTGAAAAAGTGTTTTTCTTCTAACCATTTATGTTCTCTTTCATTTGAAGTTCCATTAGTCATTTCTTGAATATTTCTGTGAGAGCAAATCCATGAGCAATCAATGTGAAACAATTAGGAAAGAAGTCATGTGATACTTCATTGGCATACTGTGCAGCTGTTAGATGTCCTTTCAGTTTTTATGGCCTCTCACTTTTTTATTTTTTTTATTCAGAGGAATGGCTTTTCAAATCTTGGTAGGAGGGAAAAAAACCTTGATTTTTGGTTTCCCACAGATGGCATTGTGAAAAATGTTCTTGAGACTGTTATTTATTCATCCCATGGGATTCTAGTTTTCAATATAGATTATTACTTACACTCCATCATTTGACATAAAAATTGGAAATGCTGTGTGTTGACACTCATCAGCTAACAGTTAGCCCTGCTGCATGCGTGGCAGAGCGTCCGCTCCTATCAAAACCTTCAAACCTGAGATGCTGTCACTAAGGTGAAACTCCTCCATCCTGTACTACTAACACTGTAGGTAAGGAGGATTCCAGGGTGACAGTGCCTTCATTTATAAGTATAGTCAGATCCTGGAACTTCTCTGTATGCTGATAGGAAAATTCAGCCCATTGCAGTTAGTAAGAAGCAGTACTTATGACCATAAGCATTACTATTACCTAAGACAACGTCTTCAGCAAATCTCGTCATCTTTTTCCATATATGGGCTGAGGCAGAATCCTGCTGCTCTTCCTGGTTTATCTAAAACCATGAAACTCCTGACCCTTGAAAGTCAGCTTCAGGTTTAAGCCTTGAATTTACTGCCGTTAAGTGCTGATGATACACATTGTTCACTTTTCATCTTGGATTGTCACCGTGATTGGCTGCATAGATATGTCAAGTTTTATTCAATTGTCATGCTCATTTAATAAGGCCCTCTCAATAGTAAGACTTGATATGAATGCAATTGGCCACCTGCCTAGGATTTCTCCCTTAAATATATAATCTCCATTACCCGCACAGTATTAAGACATCTGTTCGTGAGTAGGAATGCAAGCATTTGCTTTTCTTTGCTGGCTTAAAAATAATTAAAAAACATTACCCAGATAACTTTTTGGATGAATTCAGATAAGAATAAAGGGAAAGAGAAAGAAGCATGTTTAAGTGAATTGTTCCAGGGCATTCTTATGCTTTTGCAGAATCTCCTGTCAGTTGTTCCAGGCAGTAAGCTCTATCTGCAGGTCCCTTCTACTTCTTAAGCTTTTAAAGTCAGAAGTTTGTATAGTATGTCAGCTTGACATTACATAAATGAGTGGTAAGGCACATTTAAGAAGAGATGTTACTCAACATTGAACTTTTTTCCTTCTTCTTTCTTTTTGAGATGAGGTCTTGCAGTGTTGCTCAGGCTGGCCTTGAACCCTGTTCTCAAGCCATCCTGCTCCTGACTCAGCTTCCCCACTAGTTGGGTGTACAGGTGCATGCCACTGTGCCTGGCTTTGAACATTTTTTTCTTTTTCTGCAATATCTGATTTTTAAAAAAAATTTAACTACAACAAGAAAACTGATTTGCATTCCTAACCTTGTTAGGTATGAATGAAGTAAAAACCTTATCCGTTTGAAATTGGATGTATGCAGTTAACTGAGAAAGCTATAACATGAATCTTTTCAGGGTTTAGAAGTTTTGTGCCAGTTGCTATGCTACTGAAGATAAACATTTGCAAGTGTATTTGTCCAAAGAAGCTTCATTGTAGATGTTGTGTTTTCAAAATTGCACTCACCACAGAAATCCTAATGAAATAACAAGCAGCGTGTTTCTAGAGATCAGTAACTACTTGCTGTGAAGTTATTGTACTTTTCCAAATAGAAAGTCAGCTTTTCTTTTTCTAAGAGAAGGGAGAATGAGAGGAGATGCATAAAATGCTTAAGGTAACCATAATAATGCACAAAACACTAAGAGGATGACTTTACAAGGTTGCACTGGGGAAGTCAATTAAGGAAACCTTTTGCAGTCTAACCTGCTGTCTTGAGCTCATCACACTGACTTGGTGCATATGTCTGTTGCTTTGTCTGGTCTCTTCAGCTGCCAGTTATTTTTAAATAATAATAATATATCATATATATTATAATAATAAAAAATATTTTTCTGTTATTTTTTTTCATACTTAGCTCACCTTTTATGATTGGCACTCACGAGTATTTGTGTGATGTATACTTGGTGAGTGATGTAGCAGTTCCTCAGTTTGGATTTAGAAGTGTCTCTCCTACGATGTAGAAAACTTGCCTTAGAAAGCATCAGCTCCATAGGGGCCAGCCTTTTGGACTATTTTGTGCACAGTGCTCACCTCACAATGTTTGATCACTGTTTGTTGAATGATTTGATGAGCAGAGTATATTAATCTTTGTTTGCTACTGCAATAGATAAGAAGTAGTATATAACATGTATTAGATTTTTAGGACTGCCTTAGCAAACTTTCAAAGACTGGTGGTTCAAACAACAGAAATTTCTTTTCTCACAGTTTTGGATGCTAGAAGTTTGAGATCAACACATGAGAAGATTTGGTTTCTTCTGAGGCCTCCTTCATTGGCTCCTAGATGCCTGTGAGCTACCTGTTTCTTACATGATCCTTCTTCTGCACCATGTCAAAGTTCAAATTGCCTCTTCTGATAAGGATGCCAGTTATGTTGGATTAGGACCCAACCTAATGATCTTATTGTAGCATAATTATCTCTGTTAAGACCCTGCCTTGTGTATATCAGTGGAGAACCCTGGTTGTATCAGAGAACTGTATTTCCCAAAGCTGACCGATAATCTAAAGTAACAAGGAAGACTTAATAAGAGAAAAAAGTTGAGCTCAGCTTCATCATAAATCTACCAAGTGGTGTGCTGTATTTTTGAAACTTTCCAGATAATTCTGCCAAAACTGTATTGGACCCTGTGTGTGTGATATTACATCAGTTTTAAAAAATGTGAGACCTGCAAAGAAACTGAAGGTTACTTAGTTTAAGTGTCATGTTTTATAGAGGAAGAAACATGGACAGAAAGGTATTTGCCTGGATTCTCTAAATGTGAGCAGCTCGAGGGAGAGTGCAGACTGCTTGACTTCTGATCAGGGCTATTTCAAATCATATTGTCATTCAGAGAAACTTTAACTACTAAATTCAAGAGACCCTAATTTGCTTAGGATCCTGAGCACCTGGAGCTATCAATTTTAGAAATGCATTGCTTGGCAGGATACTTCATTGTCTAAATATTTCACAAATATCTCCTTACAAAATAATGTGTCTGAAAGTGCCTAAACTAGGACCAGGTATCCACTGGTGGTGTCACCATATTGCCTTGCAGGGTCAGGCAGAAGTTCTTTAGCCTGGCCCACTGAGGTAAGGTTGGTTGTCTACATTACAGAGCACCAAGAAACTCTGCTTTGTCCATTGTCTTAGGACAACTCATAATTTATAAGTAGATATTTTTTGAGAATAAAAGAAGTAGGAATTAGGGAATGTGAAAATCCAATTCAAGTCAAGGCACCTTCTGCATATGTTTAGTGGTTTAACTGCTAATCCATAGCTTATTAAATATCGAATACATTTGTTAGAATTTTCTGCATGCTAAATGTGGGAGGAAAACCATTAGTCTGTATTGAACAGTGGTGTTCCTATTACATAGGAAAATAAAAGTTGAAGGAATCAGAGTGCATTTTCTTCTGTTTAGCTCTTTTCATTGCCCCCAGTCCCTTCTCTCTGAGAATCCCTCTAACCATCTAACCAACATAGAGAAGCAGAACTGGCAAAGTGAACAGTTTGGTTGTTGGTTGAACAGTGGGTGGGGGTGACAGTCAAGGAAGACCCTTAAATGGAAGCACTGCTTCCTGTTGTGTCCAGGAATTGATTTCCCAAATCCAGGGGTAGTGTGTTAATTCTTCATGTTTTATTTTGTTTCTTATTTTCAGGAGGGGGGCTTGGAGTAGAGAGTGGTGGGAGGTTTTTCTTTTAAAATTTGTCTCATTTTAATCTGAAATGTTTAAAAGCTTGGAGGTTCTCCCACTCCCACCATCCACACTTTAGTGACATAATAAGACCCATTTCTTCCAACTTTTGTTATGTTTGAGGGGACTAATATGCTGGCACTTCATTGAACACAAAGTGCAAGAATTTTTTTGTCCAATAATATAGACTTATTTTGTGTTGCTTTCATTGTCTTAATATGCTGACCTTTGTCTTGGCAATATTGATTTAGTTGTAGCCTTTTATTGCTTCAAAAGGAATTGCTATATTCAGGGAGACTCAAACAGACTTGGAAGCAAAGTACACCAACTCATTGTTGGATCATAATCTAATTGAAACTAGCTTAAATAACAATTTTATATCATGCCTGAAATACACATCTGCAATTTGACAATTTCATAAATAATGTATAGCTTTTGCACGAGTTTTCAAGCAACCATTTACTTTCCATGTGCAGATTGTAAAACTTTCAATTTGTTTTATATCATCATAATCATGAGTAATGCACAGTTATTATTTAAGAACTCTTAATATTCATTTTGTAGAAAATATATACAATTTGACTTCTATTTTTAAAAATTGAAAAATAATCATAGTAAACATTAAACATAAATCTAATTAATATAAACCAAATTGGTTAAGTTGAAAATGAAATACTTCATTAGATCATTGTTTGTGTAGATCTGTAATATTGTTATGAATCATCATATTCTCTCTACCAATGCAGTTTTGTGTTTCACAGACAAGTATAAGAATCACTGAGTCCATAAAACCATACTAGACTTGGTTTTTACATTCCAAAGTTTAGCAATCTAAATGGTAAAGCAAAAGAACACTATAAAATCTTAGGAAAATATCTTAGTCCTAATATTTTAACCAGAATCTTCACATTATTAAAATTAGGCCTTTAGCCCAGTGTGATGACACATACCTACAATCCCAGCAATTTCGGAAGGCCCTAAGCAACTTAGGAAAACCCCTGTCTCAAAATAAAAATTAAAATGAGGTTGGAATGCGACTGAATGGTTAAGCACCCCTAGGTTTAATCCCCAGTAACAAACAAACAGACAAATACATAATGAAAAAAAATTAGGTCTTTAAGAAGGAAATCATTGTTGGCCTGTGACTGCCACACACATTTCTGCTGATCATGTGCTTTGAAAATAGCCCTCAAGGGTCTAGGGGGGCTTTGCACACACAAAGCTGTGAGTCCCCACAAGGACTGTTCCTCCCCAGAGAAAGATGCTGCTTTTCTGACTTTGCAGAGCAGCACAAGGTAACCCACAGAGGGCTTCACTTTCAGGTGGACACAGCTGAGCTCTATGGGACAGTAATGGCCCTATATGGTGCATGGTTTCATGGATGAATTGGTTTTTTAAAAGGCCATTATAAATGGTAAAGATTTATTGTGTGGATTTACAGGAGGAATGTTTTAGCGATGCAGGATGAGGTATACAAAGCATTTCCCCATGCTAAATGCTTTAACCAGAATGGATAAAGGCACAGAGTCTGAGATGAATATGACATGTGTGGCAGGTCATGAAATTAGATTGATTGGAACAAAATGTGCATGTCTTTGATGAGTAGGGGATTAGATGAGAAGAAGTGGAGGTCAGATTGTAGGGACCTGGAAGCTGAGTAAGGAATTTGGATTTTATGCTTTAGATGTGAAATCACATAGGCATTTGTCCAAATTCATCACATGAACAGTGATATCTTTTTTTTTTTCAGGGCTGAGGAGTGAACTTGGGGCCTTGCACATGCTAGGCAAGCACTCTGCCACTGAGCTAAATCCCTAACCCCTATGTGATATCTTATTTTAGGTAGATTGGCCCAAGGTTGTACAGCACAGAATAAAAAAGATAAGTGAAGATTAGAGAAAAGGAGACAAGGATAGAAGCTGCTAGATAGAGTAAATGACTCTTAGCAAATAGCTCAGGATCTAAATAATGAAATTAAGAAGGAACACCTGATGTGACAGTGTTTTATTACAACAAATATTATGAGTTTTATCTGATTTCCAAAAGGAATGCATAGGTTCTCTAAAACCCATTGAAAATATGTATAAGGAAGAAAATGAAAATCACCTATTCTCATTTGAACCATAGATAAGCCATCTCACTGTTTAAGATACTTGTGATTTTTTTGTTTTGTTTCATCTTAATTAATGCAACCCAGAATGATGGTGTGTTTAAGGATGTTTTTACGATGCTTGATTTCTTTTGTCAGCCCTTCTGTTAATAAGAATTCCTGGATGATCATTGTTTCAGTCAGCTTTTTCACTGCTATGACTAAAAGACCTGACAAGAACAATTTTAGAGGAGGAAAAGTTTATTTGGGGCTCACAGTTTCAGAGGTCTCAGTCCATAGACAGCAGACTCCATTCTTTTGGGCTCTTATCTCTTAATCCTGATTTAAGTCTTTAATGTTAAAAATACATTATAGGTCAGTGTGGCACAAATGAAGAATACCAACAATGGCAAATGCTGGAGGGGCTGTGGGAAAAGAGGAACACTGTTACATTGCTGGTGGGACTGCAAACTGGTTCAGCCACTCTAAAAAGCAGTGTGGAGACTCCTCAAAAAATTAGGGCTGGAACCACCTTTTGACGCTGCTATCCCACTCCTGGGTATCATCCCAAAAGAGCTAGAATTGGCTTACTATATCAATACAGCTTCATCAATGTTTATAGCAGCTCAATTTACTATAGCTAAATTATGGAACCAACCCAGATGCCCTTCACTTGACGAGTGGATTAAAAAACTTTGTTACATATATAGAATGGAATACTACTCAGCTATTAGAGAAAACGATATAATGGCATTTGCAGCCAAATGGATGGAGATGGAAAAACTTTTGCTAAGTGAAGTATCCCAAACTCAGAGACTCAAGGGCCAAATGTTTTCTCTCATTTGTGGAAGCTAGAATACAAGTGAAAATAGTATGATAGATGGCTAACCTAACAACTACCTCAACATGTATGAATTTTTACAGGATCATGGGAAACCTTGTCTAGGTTCCTGCGGGATGTAGGGAGGGGGGCAGGAAGGAGGAATGGAATAGGAAGGACATCAAGGAGACCAGAGGGAAGTTGTATGGGGGAATCTAATCTGAGGGGAACCTCCAACTTCCAGGAGAAGTCCAATTAATTTGGGGCTTAAGTAGGGGGAAACATGGAAATATGGGGAACCCAAAGGGGGGAAACCATGGTCTGGCACCAGTCTTGGCTTGTTCTGTCATTACACTTTTATTCTTGATTGTCTGAAGATGAACCCCTCCTAATTGTACGACCATGTTTATCGGATAAAAATTTAAAATAAAATACAGTATAGGGGCTGGGGCTACAACATGTGGAAGAGTATGGAAGAGTATGGTGAAGAGCATGATGATCAGGAAGCAGGGAGAGACTAAGCTTCGATCACCAAATAAATACCCCAAAGGCACATCCCCCAAGCTCTACCTCCTCCAGGCACACCCTACCAGCCTACAGTCACCACTCAATTAACCCATATTATGGGATTAATCCACTGATTAAGATTCTCATAACCCAGTCATTTCACCTCTTAGCCTTCTCAAACATGAGCTTTTGGGGGCACCTCGCACCCAAATCATAACCAACATATTTTAATGGCTATACCGTATGCTTAACTGTTCCACTATTATGTGTATACACTTTCCTCAGCTGTTTTTTTATTCTAAGTACTGCTATAAATGAGCATCAATCAACAAATGTTTTATTACAAACACCTTTTCATGTGTTATTTATTTGATTCATTGGTTTGTTGTTACTGAAATAAATGCATTTGCTCATGTATTTTAACTATTATCTGCCACTCCCAGCTTTTAGTTCACATTAATAATTGGGAAGAGGATGACTGTTTTTGAATTTTAAAAACTCCATATTAAGAGTATAAACACTTCCGCATTTGATTGAAATTACTCTTATTTTTCTCTTGCCATTTAGTTTTATGAGTATTTTCATTCACTCCCCTATACATGGGCACTTAAATTGCTTCCAGTGTTTCCCTGTTTAAAACTCTGCTGTGATGAATATCACTGCACACATTTCCATGTGCACAAATGAAAGGAGATGTGCCTGCAAGTGAAATTCGGGGATGTAGGATATGAAAATCCCCAGTATCCAATGTACATCAGTTACATGAGTTAAAGTAGTTAATGCCCCCTTTTATTTACCCCTGTAGGCAAAGCCCAGGAATTCTAGTTTACTCACATCCTCAGTAATCTATTTTTCAAATATTTTCCAGTCTCATGTATATAAAATAATGTACTTTTGTATGTGAAATAATTTCTCATTTTTTGGAATGATCTAATACATTTTAGCATATTTTTTTGTTTTCTAGCTTCTTATCGGGAGTTTGTCCTGTTTTGTGTGTATAGAGTTATTTGAAATTTTTCCTTACATATATTCTGTACATTAATCTTATAATTATGTAGTCTGACAAGGTATTCTACCAGTGCCTCTCTTATCTCTTAATCCTGGTTTAAGTCTTTTGTGTTAAAAATACACAATGATACTACAGCTCTGTAGTATAATTTCAGGTCAGGGATTGAGATGCCCCCTATTTCTTCTTTTCTATAGAGTAATGTTTTGGCTAGTCTGGGTCTCCTGTTGTTCCATATGAACTTGAGAACTGCTTTATCTATATCTCTGAAAAATGCCATAGGTATATTGATGGGGATTGCGTTGAATCTGTAAAGGGCTTTGGGTAGAATGGCCATCTTTATTATATTGATTCTGCCTAACCATGAGCATGGAATGTTTTTCCATCTACTCAGGTCTTCTGTGATTTCTTTTTTTAGTGTTTGATAATTTTCTTTGAATAGGTCTTTAATATCCTTTGTAAGGTTAATGCCCAAATATTTCATTCTTTTGGAAGTGATGGTGAATGGGAGAGAGTTTCTGATTTCTTCTTCTGCGGATTTGTTGTTGGTGTAAAGATGCTAGCAATTTGCTGGAGTTGATCTTGTAGCCAGCTAATTTGCTTTAAAATCACCTATGAGCTCTAGGAGTTTTCCGGCCGATGTTATTGGGTCTTCTAGGTATAAAATCATGTCGTCTGCAAATAGAGATAACTTGACTTCCTCTTTTCCTATATGAATACCTTTGATTTCCTGATCTTGCCTGATAGCTCTGGCAAGGGTTTCAAGGACTATGTTGAACAAGAGTGGGGATAGCGGACAGCCTTGTCTCGTACCTGAATTCAGTGGAAATGCAGATGCTGGAGGGGCTGTGGGAAAAGAGGAACACTACTACACTGCTGGTGGGACTGCAAACTGGTTCAGCCACTATGGAAAGCTGTATGGAGAATTCTCAAAAAATTAAGGATGGAACCACCTTATGACCCAGCTATCCCACTCCTGGGAATTTTCCCAAAAGACTTAGAATCAGCATATTATAGTGATGTGGCTTCATCAATGTTTTTAGCAGCT
>PVKS010001677.1:0-14233 GCA_004027875.1 Aplodontia rufa
TGATGGTTCTGACAAAATTATTTGCAAGAAGGGGGAAAAAAAATAGAAGCAGCCCAAATCGGTATCAATAGGGAATTTGTTAATTAAATTATTATGGTGGCATCTGTCAGCAGCAAGTTGTTTCTCCTTTTCCTTCAGTTCCTCCTTCCCCACCAGCTGGTCCTGTGGGCTCCTCCACTGAGGCATATTCCTGAGGGGGGGGGGTTGCCTCCCTGAGGCCCTGCCTTATCACCCTCACAGATGCCTCTGGAACTCCAGGGCCCGACGGTGTCCCTCCAGTCCATTCCTACATGTAGCCAGTGTCCCTTGGCTTTGCAGTTCTCTCAGGACAAAATCCAGTCTCCTCACCAGGGCCCACAGGCCTTGCCTCACTGGGCCCAGGCCTGCCTTACTCATGTCCATTAAAGCATGCTCATTCTGCAGGGCTTGGTGGCACACACCCGTAATCCCAGTGGCTTAGGACACTGAGGCAGGAAGATCACAAGTTCAAAGCCAGCCTTAGCAACTTAGTGAGCCTAAGCAACTTAGAGAAACACTGTCTCAAAATAAAAAATGAAAAGGG
The DNA here is from genome assembly GCA_004027875.1 of Aplodontia rufa. Lineage (NCBI taxonomy): Eukaryota > Metazoa > Chordata > Mammalia > Rodentia > Aplodontiidae > Aplodontia > Aplodontia rufa. Next base: position 563 of record PVKS010001677.1, read on the forward strand.
CAGGGGATGTGGCTCAGTGGTTGAGTGCCCCTGGGTTCAATCCCTGGAACCTCCTTACCCCCAAAAAAGAAAGCTCATTCTCTTCCTCCTGGACCTTAGTCTGGCCACCTAGCCTTGGTCTTGGCTCTTGCCTCTACCTGGATTATTCTACCCCCACTTCTTCCTGCCACCTTTCCTTGCTATACCCTTTTCTTCCTTTAGGGGGCAGTACAAATGCCATCTGTCTCAACCTCTCCCTCCCTGAGCCAGCATCCCTTCGTCACTTTCTCATCTTATTTTCTTCACAGCACTCAGCAGAAGATGACATGGTTTCAATTATTTATTTGTTCTTATTAATTAACTCTCCCACTAGAACTGAGAGCAAGGGCTTAATGGGAGTGGGGAGTGCCCTTGCGTGCCGTACAGAAGCTGCTGGCTCTGTGTTTGGAGAATGAGAAAATGAATGCAAGGACGCTCTGAAGTTATTTAAAAGAATGAGGTGGACCTGTAGGTCTTCCTTGAAAAGTGCCCCAAATATCACGGTTGAGGTGAACCCATTTTTGAAAACACGTGAATCAACCAAAGTCCGTATGGTTGGAATTGCCACCAGTGTTTTCGAACTCACAATCATCTGGGCCCAGTTCTAACCACCATTTATTGGCTTGTCGCGCTGGATTGTCACAGGAGCTTTCCAGGGTCAGTGTGCTTTGGGGCGCCATTCACAGAAGAGGAAACTAACACCGAGAGATTAAGAAACTTGCTCAAGTTCGCATGGCCGGGAAGCACAGGAACCAGGAAGTCCGAGGGTCTGATTTCCCCACCGATATTTAACGCCTGGGGTACAGAGGTGATCTCTGGGGTAGGGAGGTCAGGAGCTTCAGGAGGCTGAGAAGTCAGGAGTGAAAAGGCCGTGGTTCCACTCCCACAGTGCTGCTCTTGGACAAGCCACCGGCTTGTCAGTGCTTGGCTGGGAACCAGCGATGGCAGCCCTGAGCCACCAAAGCAATGCACTAATGTGCTCTAAGTTCCCATGGGCCCTCAACGCAGGGTGGCTACAAACCAGGGATGCAGACATTTGGAGGAACAGGCCTGGAAGCCAGGTCCCAGCTCCTTGAGCCAGGGCCACATGGGGCTCCACAGGCTTGGCTCAAGTGCCTGGCACACCCAGCTGTCATCTGTGCTTGTGGTTTCTGACCACCCTGGAATGTGACTTTCTTGGTGCCCCAGCGGGGGAATGTGCAGGGACCATGTGTGAAATAGCTGAGTTCCAGGTTGCGGGTGCTTATAGCAGAGCAGAGGACTTCAAAGGGCCTTTGCCACAGTTCCTGAAAGCTGAGACCTCACAACTTGCCCTGCGTCAGCCAAACACACAACTTGGAAGGGAAACAGTTAGGAACAGGAGTCTTGGGAATGTGGTGCGTGCTGGGCAGCAGCTCCTCCTGCCTCTCTCCTGTGAGACGAGGGTGTGGGGAGCTCTGGACTCCTTTAGCATTCCTGCTAAGCTGACTGTACTTCACAGTTCTTTTTCTTTTTTTCCTTTTTTTTTCTGAGATGGGGATCTCACTGCATTGCCCAAGCTGGTCAAGAAATTCTGGGTTCATGCCATCCTCCTGCCTCAGCCCCTGGTGTCCTAAGTGATCGGACTAGCAATGTGCGTCACCACACCTGGGTTACATTTATTTTTCTTATTATTTGGGAATCCATTTGCTCTGTGACAGGTCTTGGATTTATCTGTTGCTCTCCATGCGTTTCCACTTTGACTAATAGAGGCTGAGTCACCAATGAACAGGGCCTTCCCCCTCTGCAGCAAAGGCCCCAGAGTTCATCTTGCTTTTGGCACTCATTGGCTGGGAAATCTTGGACCTCACTTTATTTTTAGTATGAGGGATTGAATCCAGGGGTACTTTACCACTAAGAAACATCCCTAGCCCTTAAAAAAATTTTTTTTTTAAATTTTGAGACAGGGTCTCACTAAGTAGCTTAGGGACTCACCAAGTTGCTGAGGCTGGCTTTGAACTAGCAATCCTCTTGCCTCAACCTCCTGAGTTGCTGAGATTGCAGGCGTCCACCATCTCGCCTGGGGTGGACTTCCCTTTTAAAGCTTAGGTTCAGGGGTCAGGCTGCTTGAATTTGAACCCAGACTCACCTCTTATGTTCTCCTTGGGAAAGTTTCTGAATGCTGCCAAGCCTCAGTTTGCCCCTCTGGGGAGTGGGGCACTCAGTGCTTGTGTTTCAGATTGGCATGTAGGAACAACAGTTTAACTTGTGGAACGAAGAATCAGCTTGCAGTAATGTCAAGATAACTATTAACTCATTCATGTGCTATTATTTCTTTCAAAGTCAAGTTTATTAAGTTACAACTTATAAATAATAAAATGCACTCATGTTAAGATACAGTTTGATGAACTCTAATAGATGTACCTACCCCCTCTAGGCACCACTTCAAACAAGGTAAAGAATATTTCCAACTCCCTAAAAGTTTCTTCTGCCACTCCCAGTCAACCACCCCCCCACACAGCTGATGCGGTTCTAGAACTTGCCCTGAACAGAATCCTAAGGTCTGCGTTCCTGAGCTCTGGCTCCTATCACTCAGCGAGGTGGTTTTTGAGATGTACCCATCCTACTGCGTGCGGCTGTCATTTTTTCTCGTTTTATTGCTGTAAGTCATGTTATTAGCAATCATTTTCTGTCTCAATTTCTTCATCTGTAAAATGAGGTTAATAACTTCCACCTCGCAAGATGCAGGGAAGAGCAGAAAGGACCGAGAGTCACATGGTTGCTGCCACCAACACATTTCACACCCAAGACACGCTCTTTCCCTCCCCCTCCCCGACTTCGGAACAATGACGCCCCTGCCCACTTTACCCAGAGCCTGGAACCCACGCGGTCAAGGGCATTACGGAGCTGATGGGGGAGAGCGCTCCCGAGTAGATGCGGATTGTTATTTTTTAATTCTTTGCTATGTGTCCTTTCCCCTACTTCCCTCTTTTAAGCATAATTAAAATGCAAGCTGGCACTCCCCGTGAGGAGACAGCTGAAGATTTAATTGCCCCAAGAAAAAAATTTCCAGCGAAAGGTCCTGCGGTAATGGCAGCTCCCGGCCTGGCTGCTCAAGCGCCTTGGCGTCCCGCACATAATATCAGCGATAATGCGTTAATCTGCATGTGCGCAGGGTCCATTTACTGGCACCGAGGGAGCCGTGGCAGAACCCAGCCGGCAGCCTCAGTCGGGCCGCCGCCTTCTCGCCATTAAACTCTCACCCGGCCTCATTCGATCCACGAGGACTGCTCCGCACCAGCTGACCCTGCCCAGAGCGGCCCCTGCGGGCAGGAGGCCAGGGGGTTGGGAGCGGCACCTTCCACCAGAGGGCTTGGCTTGTTGTCCTTGATGTGGGGCCAGAAGGACGTGTCTGCTGGGTGCCAGATCTCCCTGGGCTCTCAAAGCTGGGCCACTCACAGCGCGCTTGGGTTATGCATTTTCAGGACAGAGAAATCTCTTTGTGATCTTTCATCCTATTTTCTAAGTATAGCCCCAGTGTCCCTAGAAGAGGCACCAAAGGCTCTGACGGGGTCACTGGCTCCTGGCCTGCTGGGGAGCATGCACTGTCTTTAAAAAATGTCTGCTCTTAACACAGGATCACCATGAAAGCCAGAGTGACTCAGTGGGGACAGTCAGCTGAACTGGGGTTTGAATTCACCTCCAAACCTGCCGTCCAGCCAGAGCTCTCCTTTCTCCTAAGATTCCAAACAGTCTCCAACCCTCCTGTCCTTCTTCCTTCCCATTTGCTCTCCCTTCCTTCTTACACATTAATCTGATCATCCTTCCATCCAACCTCCCATCTGTCCATGCATCCTACCACCTATCCTCCTATCCAACCTCCCATCTGTCCATCCATCCTACCACCTATCCTCCTATCCAACCTCCCATCCATCCATCCATCCATCCATTCAACCAGCATTCTCCTATTCAACCTCTCATCTGTCCATCTTTCCATCCATCTGTCCATCCATCCATCCATCCATTCTACCACCCATTTTCCTATTCAACCTCTCATCTATCCATCTTTCCATCCATCTGTCCATCCATCCATCCATCCTACAATCCATCCTTCTATTCAACCTCCCTTCTGTCCATCCATCCATTCATCCATCCTCCATTCACCCAACTCATCCACCTTCCTATCCAACTTCCTATCTACCCCTCCATGCATTTATCAATCCCTGTATTCATCTCCCATTCCTCACTCCTTCCCCTATCCATCCAACAAATACTTGTTGGTTCTTCCTGCAGGCTGGGCATGGGAATTACATCAATGAGCAAATCCAACACCCTCCTTACCCCGAGGCAGCTCCCAGGGCAGTAGAGGAGAGAGATGTTCCTCAGGCAACACAAGGCCAAGTGTAATTACAAATGATGAGAAGGGCTGCAAAAGGTAAGTGCTGGCTACAGTTGCTAGGGCAGTGTCTAACCAAGGAGCTTTGCCCAGTCTCTAGTTTGGAGGGAGAGCAGGAAAGACCCAGTGAGTGTCCTAGGCAGAGGGAACATGTGCAAAAGTCCCATGGCTCACTTTAGAAACTGTCAGGAGACTGGTGTTGCTGGGGCAGGAGGCCATAGAGAGAGGAATGTAAGGAGGGACTGCAGAGTGTGGCGGAAGCCAGCTCACAGGGAAGGCAGGTGTGCCTGGCGCTGGCTCCTCCGCACTGTCTGGCTCATCCTTACTCATCCTTTAGATCTCAGCTCAGGAATTTCCTTTTTGGGGGGACTTTCCTGCTCCATGCATGATGCCTATGCACTTTCCCCTAAGAAGAAAAAGAAACGCAGACTTGGAAAGAAGGCAAAGAAAGGTGACGTTTCATTTCATTACCACACTGGGGCATTGCTTCAAAGACCCGCTAGAGGCCTGGTTAATGCTGTCAGGGAACACACCCAAGTTTGTCTTTGCTATTTGAGGGGGGCCCAAATTTTATAAAACTACATAGAAGCAAATGTGAACATTTTGTCTGATAGAGGCATGAATGACTTCCATTTGGCAGAACAGAGAAGTCCAAAGGTATGGTTTTATCACCTTGTAGAACATTAACCAGTTTTCTATCGAACCTGAGCATTTTCGTCTCACATTCCTGCTTCAAAAGCCTCAGCTATCCACTTATTCTTGGAACGAGCGCTGCCCTCCCGCTGGCTCACTTACTAATGTGTTTGTTCTGAGCGCTGGGAGCCCCTCATCCCAGCAACTCTCGTTTCTCTGTTGCGATTGCCAGTTGCCCAGGCTTCCTCGTTCCTCATGAGCTCATCCATGTGTGGCCCTTCCTGTGTCAACATTCTACTTTCAGAATTTTGTGCAGGGCCAGGTCCACCAGAGGAGCTTGAGAAACAGTTATAAGCTAGACGAGTGACCTCAAGCTTCTCTCTTCCCCTCTCTGAGACTCAGTTTTCTTGTCTGTGAATTGGACACCGCAGCACCCATTTGCAGGGGGTGTCGCGGCTCTGTGAAATAATACACGTGGCAGGATCCCATCTGCCAGGTGGTAGGCTGTGACCTCCCTCATCCTAAGGGCTGGATTCCTAGGGTAGGGCGTGAAGTTCTGGGCTTGGGGAGCTCATGGTCTGGTTGGAAGGATACCAAGTCACAGGGGGAAGTGACTCACCGTGGGGCCAGGAATGTTAAAGGAGGTTCTACCTGGTATTTGGTGGGACGAGACCAACCTGGTCAGAGAGTGCAGGTGTGGCTGAAGAGGAGCAGGAAATGTCCTTGAAAAGGTCAGGCAGGAAGAGAAGAAAGCCCTGAAAATCAACCTGGGGTGTGAGGCTCCCCAAAGTTAGTAAGAGGGAGCCAGTTCAGGCTAAGGAGGGAAATAGGGACTCAATACAGTAATTCCAGCCGGGAGGGGAGACCTGCCCATGTGGGGCTCCTCTGATAACCTGGCCTTGGTGTACGGGTGGGAGATGTGAATATGCGTGTGACTGTGTGGGTGTGAGTGTGAGTGAGACTGCGTGAGGATGAGCCAATGTGTGAAGATGTGAAAGTGTGTTTGTGTGCATGCTGCTGGGCCCTGTCACGGCCACAGGCCACACGGCTGCAGAGGCTCTGACGTCTGTTTTCTCATTTAACCCTCGCTAGACCCCGAGATGAGGTGCAGACTGCTGTGATCTCCACTTCACGGCTAGAAGACTGAGGCTCAGAGCGGAAGTCATGTACCCAATGTGTCAGGGCAAGGACCCTGTGGGGCAGCAGCCTGTGTCACAGGCTGGAGGGAGGAGGGACGTGGAGCAAAGGCTGCGTGGGAGGGAGAGTAATTAAAGGAGTCCCAGCAGACGAAGCGATGACAGATAAACGGTTCATCCTTGTCGCTGTCCTTGATCTTCCTGTCCAGTTGGCACCTCTGCTTTCACCGTTTCAAGGGTTATTTTGGTCTCTGGGATGCTCTCTTCCAAATGAACTTGACAACACTCCTCAGGCTCCTCACTTGACCCAGACCTTGTCTGGGTTGGGGACCAAACAGAAGATGTTGACACTGCTTTTAAGAAACTGTCAGAAGTGGGCAGGCGCACAGTGTGCAGCTGTAAACACTCAAGGAGCCACCTCTGGGCGAGACACAGAGCATCCTGGTCTTCCCTCCAAGGGTAGCCACTGTCTGACCTCTGTCACCAAGCTTTTGCACACCTGAGGCCTGTGTCTCTTTAAAAGGCATTTTCAATGTCGTGATACCACATTCAAAAAGCAAACCAAGACCCAGGTCAAGCAGCACTACAGTGAGGGGACGCTAGAGACCCCGGCAGGGGCAGGCAGAGCCCCCAGACCCCAGGTGCCCTGGCTGGCTGGTGATCATGCTGACACTCTGATGCTTCAGTGATGAGACCATGTGCTATTTCCTGGCATCCGAAAGGGTCTGGAGCAGGCTGAATGCTTACTGGGGACCCCACTGTGTCTCCACCAACCCCCAACTCCCATCCTGCCCGTGGTGCCTGGCTGGGCCACATCCATAGCATTGCTTCCAGGCAGAGGCCTTTGAGCAAGATGTTTAATCTGGCTGCGTTTCAATTTCTTTATTAAACGGGGGGTAAGCACAGTATCTATCTTATAGGCTAAGAGGATGGAGGGAATTGATATTAAATAAGTTAATATTTGTACAGAGTTTAGGAGAGTGGTATGTGCTTATATAAAAGTTAAATAAATAAGCCTTGGTCGATTCTTGGCTTTGAGATGATGCTCAGAGACACAGGGGCTTTCTCAATGGGGCAGTCTTAGTGGGGAGTGGAGATTTTCCAGATCATCATGTAAAGTGTGCAAGGGATGCAGAAGGCAGGAGGCCATGGCTTCAGGGCTGGTCCTTGCGGAGGGAGGGAGTCAGCATTCTCCTCTGCACAAGGAAGAGCCCCCAAGGGAGGTGCCTGATAAATGCCAAATGCTTGACTGATTTCCTAGAGGGCAGGAAAATGGGCCACTTGGTGCCCATCAACTTTTGTTTTACCTGCCAACCTCTAGCCCTGGAGATTTGGGCTATGGAAAAGAGAGGCCCAATCTCTGCATAAAGTATATCCCCCAAGTCTCCTTGCTTGGACGTGCCGTCCATCATCCCCCGCCTTCCCAGGAAGGAGGCATTTCTCTGTCCCTCTATCTGGGATCCATGCCTTGAACACTCTATTCCTGCAAGCGGCGCACATATTTCCCGACTGGGCCCCAGGAAAGGGGCAGAGCTGAACTCAGGCAGAGGGCCAGGAACTTTCTTTCACAGCCAAGGTCCTGGCCTCAGAGGCAGGTGAACTCTCTGAGTCCTGCAGGAGGCTCCTTGGCTCAAGTGGTCCCTGATCACATGGACCAGGCCAAGGGTACAGGGATGATCCCCACAGGGCTTGTGGATTCCAATTAAGAGTCACTGTGTGAGACCGACCACATCATGTGCACTCCTGGAAACTCAAGGCTCCTTTCTGAAAAATGGGCACAAATCAGAGTCTCCAGTACGGATGAGAACTGGAGGAGGCGGACTACACAGGCTGGTGGGACAGTTAGCCTCCCTGCTCTCCACCCACAGGACAGGCATCAGGCCCTGAAGTCAGACAGCTTGAGTTTGAGGTCAGTGACATCACCCTGTGAGAAAGCAAGCAGTGCAGACTGTCTCTAAGCCCCAGGCCACATCTGACCCTCTCTAGGCTCCTGGGGACATGCAGACAATAGCCTCCAAGGAGGCCATGGGCCCGAATCCCAAAGACAAGGACACACAACACCCGAAGTCATCATTGTTACCCAGAAGTCTTTATTACAAAAATATTTTGCAAGCCAAAAAGTTTAAGTTGCAACTATATACAAAATGGGGCCTGTTTCCTTCCAAACAGTCCGAAAATAAACTCCTGAAACCATGCTCCTTCCGCAAGTTTACTTCAACTTCTTCCTTTTCCTGGGGTTCCATACACAAGGTATGGGGACTCTCCAGGCTGCCCAGCTGACGCTAAAACTACAGTCTTCCTTGGCCTCATTATCCCCTCCCAAAATTAAAATAAAACAAAATTTAAATGGCACCAAGAAAGCATTCTTTTAAAAGTCCTATGTGTGTGTGTGTGTATGCATGTGTGCACACGTGTGCTGTCTCTGGGCAGAGCAGAGGGAGATGAACGGTTTACAGGTCAACCCTTTGGAACTGGGAAACAGCCCGAGCAGGTGACTGGCCACTGTGGCTACCAGATGCCACAGAGGAGCTGGCTTATCAGGCCAATGCTGCCCTCACGGCCTGTTGGCTCTGTGAACTTCTGGATGCCAACATGTAAAACACCAAGCCACCCACCCCCAGGAGCTGGGTCTGTGCGGAGCTCCGTGCTCTCACCTGTCTGTTGCACCTGCAGAAACGGGCAGGAGGGCTCAACTTCTCGCTCAGATGGCCTGAGCCAGAAGTCCCAAGGGCATCCCACAGCCCAGGGGTCAGGGACATGAGTTTCTCAACTTTACAAGTTATCTGCGAAGGCTGAATAACCAGGATTGGAACACATGCTTGTCCTGGGCCCAGCCATGGCCTCATGCCCAACTGGAAGGGTGGAGGTCAGAGGGGAACTGGGTCACAGCCCTCCTGAGACAGAGTGACAGAGAGGGCATCTGCCTTGGCTCATAGTTGAGCTCCATGGCTGTGACCAGGGTCTATTCCAGTTTGATCCCAAGGGAGTTCATGAGCAGAAATGGAAGATTCCTCCCATAGGGATGAGTTCTGAATGGGGAAGGGGCGATGGCTAAGGGGTGAGGCAAACGGCCTGGCTCAGTGTCCCTCCCCTCTGCATGTCCCTAAAGTGCTTGTGAGAGATGGTGGGGAGGGGTGTCACCGTCCCTCTTCCCACTTTCTGGAAGAGCAGACAGGCATTGGGTCTCAACATGACCGCAGGGTGGACTTACCACAGTGGGGCCACAGACAGAGCAGTCCCCGCTGCGTGGCGTGGCTGAGAACACGGTCAAGTTAGTCCCGGAGAGAAGGCTACGTGTCTCCTCGGAGCAGCCGAATGGATCCTCCTTCCAGGTCCTCAGGGGCTCTGGGACTTGGAGGAATTCAGTTTCCGCTGTAAGAAAATCCCTCCAGGACAACAAACTGTTAAACCTCAGACTTCACAAGACCCAACCAAGAACTTCAACACATGACAAAGAGCCAAGAGAACATTGCTGTTGTTTTAAGAAAAAAACAAAACGAAACGAAACACCACAGATCAAGTTTTCTAACACCTCGGCTTCAAGATTGCACGGTTCACATTTCTCAATAATTTACAGGAGTCCCCAGAGCGATGCTGCTGAGTTAGTGCTGACTGCAAGAAGCAAGCTCGGGTCTAGAGAGGAGAGGTGGGGGCCACACCGAGTGCCCCAGTCAGGCTGGCAGATGCTCCAGGAGTCCTGGAAAGGCTGGAGAAAGAGGAAAGGGTCCCCTCCTCCTTTACGGCTCGTGGCACATCACCCCAGAGCGTCGGAGGCCAGGACTGTTGGCAGCGACCTCCCCAAGTCTTAGGACTCAGTTTTTCCCAGCTTTTCTGTGGAGGGGGTGGGTTTGATCTACAGGGAAAGTTCTCCCAGAAGCCCCAATTGGGTGGAGGTGGCCAGAGGAGGTGGGGAATCTTGTCCTCCTCATTCTGGAAGAGCAGGATCTGGAGCATCAAGGAGGAAGCCAGGGTCTCAGAGACAACCCAGGCCCGTGCATGATGGTCAGAGGCACGCTAGTTCTTGGACCCCAGCGGCTCTGGCTAGTTCCCCAGCTGGTTCAGCAACATCAGCCTCCAGATGTGGTGCAAGGTGTATGTGGGGGCATGGCTGCCCTGGAAGTGCTGGAGAACCAAGGGGGTTGGGCAGTCGGGAGCCACCCTTACTCCTGGTCCCAGGGCCTGCGCCACCCAGCCCTGGAACTGGGCTGGCTGTCCTTGATATGGACACTCCATGTGAGACAAGAGAGCTCGTGGGGACAGGCCCCTAGAGCCAAGAGGGGTTCCATTTACTTCCTCTGGACCTGGACGCTGGCATACTCCGAGAAGGATGGCTCAGGCTTGGGGGCTGGCTGCTTGGGGCCCCGGTTGAGGTGGACCATATCCAGGTCAGCATAGGTGAGGGTGTCCTCGGGCCTGGGTGGTGGGCCAGTCTGAATGCTGGCATACTCTGTGTGGTTATTGGGCTCAGCGGCCCGGGGGGTGGACTTCTTCTCCTTGGGCAGATTCAGGTCTGCATATGTGATGTCATTGACGTCATTTGTGTCCTGGATCTAAAGAGATGGACATAAGGTTACTCTGGAGCACCCAGCCTGCTCGGCCATCAATTGGGTACCCACATAGTCACCTCCCTCCTCCCAGCTGGAATCACCTGTGGTTCTCACCTCTTTTCCCTTTTCTGTCCCTTTGTCTGGAACAACCCTCTTCCTTTTCCTTGTAAACGAATCCACCATTCCAGCTCATGCACTGCTCTCTCCTAAGATGCGTCTCTGCCCTCTATGCCCCTGGCTGGGTCCAGGGCTCCTTCTTGGGCTCCTCAACCCATGATTCCCCACCACAGTAGCCACTGCCCAGGACTGTGTCCATTTGGGGCCTGAAGAGATGTGATTTCTCAGTGGGAGGGGACACTCATATTCATTTATGTGTTTATTCAACAATAGTCACTGGGCATGGATAAATAAATGGATGAACGGATAGATTAACAGATGAATGAATGGGTGAATGGATGGATGAATAAATAGGTAGATGTTTGGATGGATGGATAGATAAATGAATGAGTGGAGAGGGATGGATGGATGAATAAATGGATTACTGGGTAGATGAGTAAACAGATGAATGGATGGCTGGTTAAATGGATGGATAGATTAACAGATAAATGAATGGGCAAATGAATGGATAGATGAATAAATGGATGAATGGATAGACTAACAGATGAATGAATGGGTGAATAGATGGATGGATGTATAAACAGGTAGATGTTTGGATGGATGGATGGATGGATGGATGGATAAATGAATGGGTGAATAGAGATTGATGGATGGACCAATATATAGATTAACAAATGGATGGGTAGAGTGATGGAGGGATGGATGAATAATGATAGCAATGATTTCACCTTCACTGTGGGTGAAGCCAAAGCTTGGGAGATAGATCAGTGGCTTGGGGGAATGGGACCATCAGTTGTTGGGGCTGTAAAGGTTCTGGAGTCAGGCCTGGATCTGAATCCTCATTCTGCCTTCTCAAGCTAAGAGACTTTTGGTGGATCATTTAGTCTCTCTGGGCCTCAGATTCCCCATCTGTAAAGTAGGGACAGTCATGGTATCTATCACCAAGGCTGTGGTGAGGACCGAGTCAAATCATCCAGGTAAACATTTGGAAGCTGCCTGGCACAGGGTACGCCCTCACTTTCAGTGAATGCTAGCAACTGGTTCAACCACTTACCAAACCTCCCTGTGCATCCTGTCACTGGCCACGGTGCCTCGAAACCACCCCCGTGAGCGAGACACTGCTCGCCTGCGCTCAGAGCGACTGGCTCTGCAGCTCCCAACTGCACAACAGCAACCCTGATCTCACTGCTCAGGGCTTCTGGGCACCACCCGGTCACACCCATCTCCTCACTTAGGCCTGGCCCAGCCCTGCTCAGGGAGAATTATCAATCCCATTTTACAGGTGAGGAAACTCAAATCCAAGGGGGTTTGATCATGTGGTCAAAGTCTTCTAGCTGGGGAAGCACCAGCGTCTGCGGGGCCCTCCTCGGAGCTCCTCCGTCCCGAGCCCTGAAGGTGCTCCCTCATGCTGTCTGGGAAACCCACAGCAAAGTCCCTCCTCTGCCAAAGCTGGTGCCCAGCATGGGAGCCACCAGCTACGAAGAGCAGGGTCACTGCCCAGGGCCCAGCACTAAGCAGGTGCTCAGTAAGTCTTTCAATGTGGGTTTCTACAGATTTCTATGACCAATTCGTCTCACCATTACCCTGTCCCCAGAAGGTTCCAGAAAGAAGTGCAGAGATAAAATGACTGGAGAGAAGGCCCTGACTGGAAATTGTTCTCTATTTTCAAATCCCCATCAATCTTGTGCCCAGGGCTGCAGCAGGTTGGCAGGGCATGCTGAGGTGTTTGGCCTCTCCCCAGCCCGACTCCATCAACAGATTACGTCTAAAATGATGCCAACTGCCTAGGTAATGTCAAGGACAGCTGGGGTCACAGCAGGGCCTGAACCCTGCGCTCCCAGGTCTGACAGCATCAGCTGATAATAAGCAGGTTTCAGTTTCTCAGAAACAGGACACGTTGCCCGAGAACTCTCCTTAGCAATGTGGAGGTGAAATTGCCATCAAGGGAGGGTGCCCTTGTGAGGGAATTCACGGCAAAGGGTCTTTCCATCAGCAAAAGCAAGAGAGGCCCAATCGGTCCATGTTGTGTTGTTAACGGGAGGAGCTGGACTGCAGGGAGGAGGCGGAAGTGGGCCACTGCACAGTGCTCCTGGTGTAGGACCTGGCTTGAGCATTTGCTGGGAGACAGGAAGGCACAGTCCACTCTAAGTGGGTTGCAGCCTGACTCCAGGGCACCCGTTTTATACAGCACCCATTGTGCACAGTGCCCTCTCTGCAGCTGTACAATGGGTAGCAATGAACTAAGGAGGCTACATCAGAGTCTCCTGGCTGGAGTACAGAGAGGAATCTGCAGAGGACAGGGGGAAATCAGCAACCTACAGATCCTCTCCCCTCCTGCCTCCCTCCCTGGGGACAGAGTCTTAATTTAGAACCGGATCTGCAACTCAGGCTGATGCAAGGAAATCACAGCCTGAGTTTCCCAGGAAGGGTGGCTCACCAAGGACTGTACCTGGGTTATATCTCTGGCATTCTTCTCGGGCTCATGCAACCTAAAATGGAAAGAGACACAGATAAAAATACCCGCACTATCTCAAGTGCTTATGCAAATCGATGAGAATAACATTTAAGTTCCACTTCCTATATGGGTAGAGGACATGGATGAATGAGTCACAACAGAAATACAACTGCTTATCAAATGTTTGGACAAGGGGGGCCAATCTCACTAATAAGGACGTTTAAACAATGCGCTGTCATTTTCTAATTTTTTTAAACCTCTGTTGGCAGGGATCTTTAAAATGATAGTACTCAGAGAAGATACCCCCGGGAAGGAGGAGACGTTGCTTTACATGCTGCTGGTGGGAGAGGTAAGCAAGGACAGCCCTGTTAGGAACAGCCTGGAAGGTGTCTTCGTAGCTTGGGTTTTCGG
>PVKS010001677.1:14333-135228 GCA_004027875.1 Aplodontia rufa
GGGTTCTGCCAATGGAGACCAGTTTAGGGCATCAGGATGAACATGTAGAAGGTTTATGAGAAGGGACTTTTTAAAGTTGCAAACGATTACATTAAAACAATAACTGGAAAGGCAAATCCCTGTGCCACAATCTCAGTGATGGAAACTGTGTGGCTAACAACGGCGGGCAAATGCTGATGGCAGGGGTATTCTTCTTGGCTTTAGTTTCCTGTATTTTCCAAGTGTTTTATGTGATAAATATCTGTGCATTACAGTTAACAAAAGAGAAAGAGCAAGATGTCTTGGTTCATCAACGAAGCTGTTCATGCACTTGATTCTGTAATTGGAGGCTGCCCTTTGGCTCGCTGGAGGGTCAAGGTCAAGGTGATAACCAACCAGAGCCCCTGGCTGGGCAGGAGTTGTGTAAATTCTCAAGCTGGCATCTCTGGGGATGGTAGCCTGGATCATGTCAGAAATGAGCAATGGGGCTTAGCAGAGGGGTTATTAATGGAGTTGGCATGAGTGCTTGGCTCAGAAGGCAGTACTGGGGCACGACAAGCCCCACGTGGCCACAGAAGCAGCCCTCCAGGACTGAGGACACGTCTGGCGGGGGAGATCATGCAGATCCATCCCCACTCCCCTGATTCCCAACCCTTCTGCAGCTTCCCGCTGCCTGTCTGGTTCAAGTCCAACTCACCACCCTGCTCAGAAGTCCCAGGCGGTGTGGCATGCAGACTCCTGGGGGCTCATCCACTCCCCCGCACTCACGCGGCTCATTTCTCCACCCACCAACTATTTCACGCGGGCTACTTGCTGCTTCGCATTCTGTGCTTCAGCAACAGCCTTGAATGACCCCTGTACTGCTTTTTCTCTTGTTTAACTTCCACGCATCCTTCAAGACTTAACTATGGTGTCACCTCCTTAGGAAGGCTCTGGCCACAGTGCTTGGCTGGTTCTGCTGCCCCTCTCTGACAATCTCAAACCTCTTGCACATTTTCATTTCCACTTTATGTTGCTCTGTCACCCTGTCTTGTCATACGGGACTTAGAACACATGCCAGTCACTGCCCCAGGGTCCTCAACCATGCACTTCTCCTTCGTCTGCCTCGCTCCAGCTCTTCCCTCAGATGCTATACTAAACAGTCTTTGCAGGAGGAAACCTTCACCAAACCCCAAAACTCCATTCTCAGCACCCTGAGCTCCTTTTTTTCACAGCAGTATTTCAGACTTTAACCAATTATCCACTTTTTCTGGTCTTTCTATCTCATGACTGATACTGCCACTACTCATCCTGATTCTTCCCTCTTCTCCCACAACCCAGGTCTGATCCCCACAGGGCTGGTGGTCAGCTTCATTTCCAGTCACTCTGTCATCTCCCCCTCCCAGCACTCTTGGGATTCCTAAGGAGCCTCCTCTCTGGCCTCCCTGCCTCCATTTACCACAATTTTTTTTTTTTAGTACAGGGAATTAAATTCAGGGGCACTTAACCACCTCCCCAACCCTTCCAACCCTTTTTATTTTTTTATTTCAAGACAGGGTCTTGCTAACTTGCCAAAGCTGGTCTCACGCTTATGATCTTCCTGCCTCAGCTTCCAAGTCTCTGGGATTACAGACCCAGTGAGAAAGGACAAGGCCTATCTTGTTCACACTGAAGCCCCAACACCTAGTCTTGAGGTAGCACATAGCCGCTGCTCCAATTTGTTGAATGAATGAATGAGCACTACTCCCACCAGACCCTAAGTGCCATAGGACCAGCTTGGTCCCTTTTCTGCTTCCCTGTGCGATCCTCCGGCCTCTGGCACTGAGCTGGGCCCAATCCATATGAATAAATGAAAGAATCAGGAAAGCCCAAAGATTCCAAGAATAAACACAGTGAATGTCTGACAAGAGAACAAATGGCTGACTGAACGAACCCCAGTGCCCAATTAAGGGAGCAGAGACTTGCCTTTCTTGCCTCTGAGCTGGGAAGATGACAGGGTTCCACCTGCACCTTCCTACCCAGGGCCTTAGAAAGAGCCAGTCCCTCCACCAGCTGCAACCTGAAGAGCCCTTTGAGCTCAAAGTGGCAGCCTCCCCTTGCACCCTCTCTGCGGAGTGGGGTGTCCCCATGCCCTTCTCTGGAAAGCCTCTGATCCCAGTCGGCCAGAGCTGAGCAGCCTCTGCCTGGGCCCCACCATTTCCGCTCAGTAGCTATCGCTTTGCTTTAGGGAGATGAAAGGAGCAAGTGATCTCATGGCTCCCTTGGTAGGCTCACGCTGGAAAAATACGAAACAGGCAGAAAATGGTTGGCTTCTCTGGGGAAGGAGAAACAGGCAGCGGAGCAGTGATGGAGAGCACCAGCAACCGGGGCTGGAGTCCTGGTTCCCATGCCAGCGAGTGGCAGGACCTGGGAAGCGTCACCGGGCTTCTTGGTGCCTCAGTTGCCTCGGCTGTATGATCAGGATGATCACAACCTTCTAGAAGGGGGGTTCTTAAAGCGCAGCTTGGGAACAGCAGCATGGGCACCACCTGAGAGCTGCTTAGGTACGAATCCTGCGTCGGGACTCTGGGGCTCAGGCTGTGTTTGAACAGCGCCTCCCCAGGAATCCACTGCGCCCGCAGGCCTGGGAACCACTGTCCCATGACAGGAAGTCATAAGTCATAGGAGTTTTGCAAAAATTAAAATCACTAATGGGATCCTGTATGTAAAGGGGCAGACTGGTGAACAGGGCACGGTAAGTGCTCATTAAAAGGTAGCTGTGCCTGCCGTTGTCATCGTTATTGACGCTCTTACTATTCTTGGCTTCTAGAACCTCCTTGTGTAACTGGGAAGTCAGAAGTGGAAAGTAAAGCCAAAATCAATAGTGAAGCAGGAGAGTGAGAGTCCTCCCATGGAGAGGAGGGCTCCAGGGATTCAGGGAGGGAAGACTTGGAGTGCTGTAGCGGTCACAGATGGCACTCACTCGTTCTTCAACCAACTTCTACGGGACACCTCTCCTTTTCCAGGGATGGTGCCAAGTTCAGGAGCTGTTTATTAGCTGTGAATATGAGGGGTGTGGTCAGGTGGATTATAAATGGGTATGGGTGGGCTGGAGCGGTGGCTTGGCGGTTATGGTACTTGCCTGAGATGCACAAGTACACGGGTTCAAACCCCAGCATCATGTACACAACAGTTTCCAAGCAACAAAGCCATGTGAAGAACTAAATAAAAAGTGATTCTGTCTTTCTCTCTCTTTCTCCCTCTCTCTGTCCCTCTCTCATAAATGAATGAATGAATTAATTAATTAATTAATGGGTATGGGCACAGAGGCACCTGGAGCATACCAGGGTGTTGGTGCCAGGGCACCAGGAGGCTCACAGGAAGCCTGCTGAGCTCAGAGGAGGAGCAGGAGGTAAGGCAGGGCACCCCTCTAGCTACTCCAGGAGGTGTGGCTTGCAGAGCCCATGGCTACCTCACCCCCTAGAGCTATGGAGACCCTAGGTGGTGCATGTGGGAGGCTAGGAGGAGAGCAAGGGGCCCATGTGCGTGGCGGGAAGGGAATGGGGTGGGTCAGCCATTTGATGTGAAGTCTGGCTGGGCAGACAGAAGTGAAACTGTCCAAGATGGCCAGTCCAGGCCATGAGAGCCTCCAAAGCCTCTGGACTTCATCATGAGAGCCATGGGGAGCCACTGAAGGTCTCTCAGCAAAGGATGGAGAAGAGTCTGGCTCTTAGAAAAGAGTGTGCCAGTGTAGGAATGTGACAAAGACAGGGCAGCAGGACAGTGTTCCCTGGAATGCCATGAGGGTGCTACATGTTTGGGGGAGGAGGAGGCTGGGAGGATGCACAGAGCTCCGCCAGGGAAGCTGCCTATGGAGGCCAGAGCAGGAAGCACAACTTTATCCCAAGGGCACCAGGACTTTACATTCTGGGCAGGAGAGAGGCACAAGAAGTTTCCCAGTGCCCCTCTGGGCAGGTAAGATGCTCCTACTATGTGTACTCACAGTGCCTACTAGGTCCTCTATCACACTCATCACCTGTGAGCCACCCCCTAACTCAGGACACATTACCCCATTGCCCCCAACTTTGGAGCTGTCCTTGACTCTACATCCAATCCATCAGCAAGTCCTCTTGGCTCTCCCTTCAAAATCTATCCAGAATCTGACCATTTCTCAGCCCATCCGCCACCCTGGTCTGCTTGGACTAACGCAGTAGCCTCCTCACCAGCCTCTCTGCCTTCATCCCCACCTCCTACAGCCAGATTTCCATATGCAGTCAGACTTTTAAAACCAAAGTCGTACCACACTCTTCCTAAGGCTCATTCTCCCACTGGGAGTGAAACCCTGAGTCCTTCCAAGAGCCACAGGCCCTAGGTTACTAGCCTCCACCTCAGATCTTTAGTTCTGAAATCCAGAGAGCTAAAAAAAGAAAGGAAGATTTGTGTGACCCATTTGGTGACAAAACCTGGCCTGAAACAACAGGACGCTGTTTAGTCGTTTTTCTCATGTTCAGTGTTGATGTCCACTGTTTCCACCCAGGTACCCTCCTGAGGGAGGCCGCGGGATGCGCTCCCTGTTCTGCTGGAGATGAGTATCAGGGACTTCCTGGAAGCTGAAAGGTCTTTTCACCAAAGGTCTGCAGCCCGTCTAGCTGCCTGGGCTTCTGCTAGAGACCGAAGACCTGCCTGTCCCCGACCTCATCCCCTGCCTCCCTCCCTCCCTCTTCCCCAGCCATGTGCACCACAGGGCCTTGGCGCTGGCTGCTGCTCTCAGTCTTAGCCTCCAGCTCCAGGCCCCTGCTCACACAGCCTCTTCAGAGGTGGCCCCTTCTGCCTAGGACAGTCCCCTGCCATCGCCCTCCATCCCCTTTGCTGGACTGGAGACTGCAGAGGCCACCACCTGGCGGAATGTCACTTCCAGGCTCACTGCCTGCATCCCTCACCACGTCTGAGCCCCATGAAGGTCGGGGCTCTTTCCCGCTCTCCGCCGCATCCCCAGCATCGGGAGCAGCGCTGCCCGCACCCAGGATTCGGCAACAAATCACTGCAGATGCGAACCAACGAATTAACGTACCCTCTGTGACGTAAGGCCGCCACCTAAGCCCCTGCCCAGAGTGCACTGCCACCTGGCACTGCCAGGGCCACGCCAAGGTACTCGACAAACGTTCATGCAGCAAAGGAAAGGGCGGGTACGCAACATGGCCCTGGCGGGTGAGGCCAGTAGTGTGTGCAGGGCATCTGTGACAATAAAGGACTTGGCAGCGTGTGTCGCTCCGCATGGGATTAGATAAGGGCCTCGCTATCTGGGGACAGCAGGCAAGAAACCAGTGCAGCTATGCACAAACCCCTGCAGCTATGCACAAACCCCTGCATTTGGGACGAGAATTAAAAACAGACCTGGCGCCATCAAGTTACAAAAGAGAAACAGAAACGCTGAGAGGCACGGGAGGGAGGGCCTGTGAAGCCTTGTGTTTTGGGGACCGTCCAGCCACCCAACAGGAGCTGCAAGAGCCTCCTGGCCCAGTGAAGCACTTACCTTGTGGAAGAAGTGGAGCCCTTGGCTGAAAAAGAAAAGAAAGAAAACCTAGTGGGTTAACTAGAAAGAAGCGCGATTGTCTTGGGCAACTTTTTTTTTAAAGGAAAGCTTTATTCCAGGGATGTCAGGGTGGAAGGCGATTATTGAAATCATCTTGGGAACCACAGGAAGTCCTCATGCCCACCTCCTTAGTGGTTGGTCCTCATCTCCCATGAGCAGTAAGCTAGGTCTTCCTGGTTTCCCACATCCAGAGATGTTGGGAGAGGCTACTTGCCTTCCCTCTGGGGCCCTCACCTCCATTCATGCAAAACCCTTAGTGGAACCCTCCAGCAAGCCAGGTCCCAGTTAGGTCCTGGACAGTAGCTGGGCAGCTGGTGTGAACCCAGGTCTGTCACTGACCTTCCTGCTCTGTGACCCTGAGTGGGTCACTTCCGCTCTCTGAGCTTCTAGAACTCACAGGGTTGGGCTGCACATTCATTTATTTACCCGTCACCACTAAAGAGAGCGTCCGTCTGGTTCAGAGGTTTTAAGCCTGTGATACGGGGCATCCCACAGAGAAGCCTCCAGGGCTTAGCAGTCATTTGACTCCCATTTTGCTGTAAAATTGTAATTAAAAAGCAATGTGCGTGCTTGAATGTGCTCTGGGCTGCGCAAACAGGCTGGAGGCTGCCACTGTGCAAGAATTCTCACTGCCAGGTTGACCAGGCTTGGTGCCTGGGCAGGGGCTGGGTGTTCAGGGCAGCCAGCACGGGGGGCAGAGGCAGGTGGCACTGGGCAGCTAACGTCTGGACAGAGGCCCGTGGGCGCAAGTGCTGGGGCATGAGCTGTCTCTGGGAATCTAGTGAGCAGATGCCAATCACCCTCATTTTCCACCCAGGAGACTGGGTGACTTCCCGGGCTCATACAGTGGGCCAGTGGTAGAGTTGAAATGGGGACATTTCACAGTAGGTACTGAGAGGTGGAAGAGGGTGGACCCCTCTCTGGCCCAAGCGGGGAGGAGGGACATCTCCTCAGGGAGGAGGGCAGCAGTGTGCACCCTAATGTGGTCCCTGCCTCTCAGTCCTGGTCCCACCAACCAGCTATGAGGACCCGAGCAAGCTTTATAACTTTTCCGGACCTCAGTTTGCTCACCTGTAAAATGGGTTAATAAAACCCGCACTGTGGCCTATGGTGGGGACTGACTGTGCACTACATGCAAAGCCCTGGAGGCAATGGCAGTGGGCCAGCTTGAGAGCAGGGCTCTGTATAAAGACCCGCCCCTCAGAAGATGAGTGGCTTCCTCCCCGTACAGCTCTTCAGACCCCAATCCTCCTCGGCAACAAGAGGCCCCTGGTTGTGACCGCAGAGTTATGATCTCACATGGGCCAGGCCCTGCACGATGACGGGCACGGAATCCCGGAAAGGATGGCTGGGATTTCACTGATGGCCGCAGTAAAGTCCTGTCACGTTGGGTGGGTGAGGGATCTGCTTCCCCACCCAGTGGGAGCACTTCCTGTGAGGGCTCTCCAGGAACTCTAGGGGAAACCATCCTTGGGCAGGTGCCAGGGGACCCTTGCGTACCATCCAGAGACGCAGGCCCCGAGTCCAGCCCCCCAGATGGCAGCGTGAGGTCCAGCCTCTGTCTCAGAGCAGACAAGACTTCCAGCCAGCCCAGGAGGGACAGACACTTGGAGCAGAGGTGGAGGAGTGCAGAGGGGATGCGTGACGGGTGTGCAACACGCCTCTCCCTGCTCCACCAGGTGCCCAGCCACAGAAGGGCAGCTCAGGACAGCACTTGGCCCTGTGCAGCCTGTGGCTTGTGGTGGGTCGCAACCAGGCATTTTTAAACAGCATATGACCAAAAAGAAAATGCCAGAGCTTCAATTTTATCTAAAGGGGTGTGTTGGGTTGAGATGTGAAATGTTATTTCTGTCGCTTTTGGTAAAAAAGATTTCAGAAATACCAGCTTAAAGCTGCCTCCTCGGAGCGTGGCTACGGAAACGTGTGCCGAGGTCCTCGAATGTGCCAGACCTGTTATTTCACAGGAACTCAATCGGGCCTCAGAGCTATCCTCCAAGACAGGCACTGCTAAGCCCATTTTATAGATGAGGAAGCTGAGGCTCATAGAGATGGAGCTGATTGCTCGGAGTTTAAAGTAGGGCTCAGGAACCCTGGTTCTCCTGGCTTCAATCAGAGGCCACACAGTAGCCCCAGCCTCATGCACTGCGCCATCGAGAGCGGGCTTCCCAGGAGGGCACTCATGTTTCTGGGCTCATATACAACACTGACTGCAGGAGCTCACAATTACTGAGCACTTGCTGTGTACCACACTCCCCCAACATTCTACATGTGGATCCCATTCGGCCCTCCCACTCCCTAGACCAAGGACGTGGGTGACAGTATTCACTCCACTCCCTCCCAGCCCCCTGCCTGGGGCTGGGCACATAACATGCATGCCTAAGAGAAGTCTGACAGGCAGCTCCTATTCCTCCCTGAGACAGGCAAGAAGAGGCCTCAAGTCCCCTCTCGCCACCTTGGCAGCAATCTGATTCCTGCTTCAGTCATGGTCCTGGGAGGGTCTGAGACCTGGGGCAATGACAGCCATTTTGCCACCATGAAGGGAAGACCCCAATGTGGAGGAGATGCTGAGCCAGCCCAAGCATGGAGACCTCTAGGCTTCTTGTCACTGGAAGACACACATGCCCAAAGCTCCTAGTGTCCTAGGAAGGGGAAGCCCAGGGACAAAGTCTTAGGAAGACAGGAAACCACCCACCTTTCTTCTGCTTGATGCGGAGGAGGTAGAGGGCGGCCATCAGCAGGACCACCAGCAAGGCACATACCACACCCACCACGATGAAGACATTCCAACTCTCACTGCTGCCTGGGGACCACACAGAAGACAGGCTTCACTTATGCAGAAGAAAAACAAGACACAACAAAACCAGGGAAAAACCAAAGCACTCGGTCCCTTTCCACAATTACTCAGGCATCGCTAACAGAGCGTCTGGCTGGCCTTCCCAGATGTTTGCAGACACACGGCTCGCCCAGGGGTCTGCGCACACTCGCCCGTCGCGGGTCATTCATGAGCTGCACAAGCAGCACGCTGAAGGGCCGGAGGGAAAGGTGTGCTACCCAAAGCCACGGAGGAAGCCCAGCTGCAGGATGTGGGCAGCGAGTCGCTCCCAAGGAACAGAAACACGCTCCTTCTCATCTGGAGCAAAACCACAGAGGAGCCACAGATCCACCCGAAACTGTGATTCAGCAACTGGCTGCAGAGCGGTGGAGGAGAGGGATGGGGAGGGGCGGCTGGCCTGCCGGACTCTGCAGAGCTCTCAGGGGCTGACCACCATCCATGCCCGGGACCTGGGCCCCGCAGCCCAGCTGCTCTGAATCAGGACACTTGGGTTAGAGACAGAGGCTTGAGGGCACAGGGCTCCCAGTTACAGAAATGAAGATTCAAATCAATGCCCCTAACTAGTTATGTGACCTTGGGCAAGTCATTTGAACCCTTTCCCCTCCTCCTCTGTCACTGAGGATAATAAACTCTGCCTCATTGGATAGCTCTGAGGATTACCTAACAAACCAACTATTCAACCAACCCTTCCATCCTCTCCCAAAGCATTTATGGAATACCTACTCTGTGCTCTGAAGCTACAATGCTGAACAAAACAGTCTTGGTCCCTACCAGCTGAGATTCAGAGCTGAGGGGCCCTGAAGCTCATCTCCTTCAACACAGCCCTGAGCAAGCAGAAACTCAGAGACAGGCACTGAGTTGCAAGCCCATGACGGGGCCGGACTGGAAATCCACACACACCCTGCATCCCAGTGCAGCACGCATCCTATGAAAACCAGGCATCGGTAAAAACCAAAGGGACACTGTGACATAGCCCTGAGGCTTTTAGGAGCTTTCCTGAAGGAAGCATGAAGAAGTGGCCTCTGTTTTAATCCAGCCAAAGGTTCCGCTATGTACAGAGCATCAGCCAAGGAGATGACAGGTGATCATTCCAAGGTGGCACTAAGAGGACAACAAGATGCTGCTATTTTCAAGCGAGAGGTGATTTGCACTGGTAAGACCTTGTGGGGTGTGGACAAACCCATGCCCGACACCATTGTGGGAGTGGATGTGTTATCTTCATCCTAAATGAGCATGCCCTTGGCTCAGGAAGGCTCCTCGAGAGACTGTCCCACAGAAGCAGCCTCACGTGGGACAGAGTACATCCCAGGATGGTCACAGCAGCACGGATTTTCCCGAGTGCCCTGTGCCCCACTCCCGGTGAACAAGAAAGCAATGGTGGCTGGGGACCCTAGGCTGAGGTCAGAAGGATGGGAGGAGGGAGAGGGGCATGAGGAGCGGGAAGGAGAGACTTTTAGAAGGCAAAAGGAGGGTTCCAGGGCGGGCCCTGCCTCCTCCCTCTCTTCCTTTTTATTAATATTTATGCCAAAAGACGCAATGAGTGGTGTACCAAGCTCACCAAAGGTGAGCCTTAGAGGGAGGGATTCGGGGCGGGGAGCTGACTTTACAATTCTGCTTCGTGTTTGTACCTTCTGCACTGCCCTGTGATGAGAACTTTCAACCTTACGACAAAGACACAGTGGGAGAAAGTTTCTAAACATTTGCTGAGCCGGACTGGAGGCCTCACCGGAGCTGTTCTCCATGCCCTGCTCCTTCGGGCTGGCAGAGACCTTCAGGGTGTAGTTCCCGGTGGTAGCTGGCTGCCCTTCATGCTCCACCCGGCAGATGAACGTCACATCCTCCTTGTGGACGGATGAGTTCACCAGGAGCCAGCTTGTCAGGTTGTAGGTCCCATCCTTGTTCTCTGAGCGGGTGGAGGCCGTTTCTGGCCGGGACAGGTTTCCATTCTCCAGCCAGGTCAGCTGTACGCTCCAGGGGTAGAACCTCTTCACCTGGCAGGTGACATTCACCTGGTTCCCTGCCACTGTGGGCTGTGGGCTGACATCCACGGTGGGCGGAACTGAAACAGCACAGGCAGAGGCTGTGACCTTGTGGCACAGAGAGCTGAGCTCCTAGCACCGTGGCAAGGGCATCACTGGGGACAGTGCCAGGCCTGCAGCAGGCGCTCACACATGGAGGGTCTGCACATGAATGAAATCGCTCCTCACAGAGCCAGCCACACGATAGCTGTCAAGCGGCCGGTAGCTCCCCTTAGGGTAAAAATGGGTGAACTGACAAACGCAACTCCCAGCATGCAGTAGGGGGCCAAAATAAGATCACCTGGCACATAGAGACTCAGCCCTAGTAGGTGCCCAGAAATTGTAATTGCTGGTAAATTAAAGAAACCACCAGCACAGTGCTGGAATCTGCATGCACACAGTAGGTGGGCAGCACTGCTGGTGATTAGAGTTCAGGCCATTCAGGTCCTGGAGCAATGGCCCCTGGGGGGCAGGGGGCTGGGTGGCCAGGTGTGGGCGAGGGCAGGGATCAGGGTCATGTACCTCGGATGGTGTCAGACAGGTTGGCATTCCCACGAAGAGGAGGGCCCCCCTGCAGGGTGATATGGGCCACCTCGCAGATGACCTGAGAGTGGACGTCCCCAGAGTCCAGGGTCACGTGGGCTGTGCTGGACACATTGTAGGAAACATTTTCTCCTGTGGGGCCCACGCTGGTCTGGATGTCTGAGAGCTCGTTCCCGTTTTTGAACCATTTCAGGGTGATGTTTCGGGGGGAGAAGCCGTGGGACTTGCAGGTGAAGCTCACTGTCTGCCCAGGTGCAGCCCTGGTCGCAGGACCCGATACCACGGGGGAAGAGGGCTTGGCTACAAAGGAGCAATGGCAGGTAAGAAAGGTGGTTGGGATGAACACTTCTAACAAGTAGCAAGTGACACTCTGAAGAACCTTTCCAGACATCTTTTTACTCTTTCTCTTGGCCATGCTAGGGATTGACCCCAGAGCCTCATGCATGCGAAGTACATACTCTACAACTGAGCTCGGTCCCCAGCCATAGACGAGACGTTGTCTGTTAAGCCTCTTACTAAACCTAGGAGGGTGGCGTCCTTAGCTTCTCATCTCCTGTCTTGGTGGCAAGCACATCTACCCAGCCAGTGAGGAGAGAAGGACCAGGTGGAATTCCAGGCTTCAGATCAAAATCCTTCTCTCTTCACTGAGGGACTTCCACTAGCCTGGGCCCAGGAAGGAAATTACTAAGCTGTCTCACCCAGTGTATTAATTATTCCCTACTGGCCTCCCCTGGAAACCTTGCTGATCTAGGGAAAATGTTTATGGAAGTAAATGCAGGTGACAAACGGCACCGTGGCACCCCCATGAACACAGGAACCTGGCTGCTCAGCCTGATGTGTGTGGTATGCACATTTCCAGAAATGCCTCTGAGAAATGGGGTGGCTGGCACCTCTTGTGGGGTATTTGCTTTGAATCAGACCCAAGAGATGGTTCTCAAACATGAACCAAAGCAGATCTCCCCTTCTGCGATCCTATCCAGAGCTCTGCCTGCAGGTGTTTATGAATGAACTCCTTATTTTTCCTTCTTTCCACAAATATGCCAGAAGGTCTAACCTGCGCTAACTCCTAAATTTGAAAGGGAGAGGATAAAGAGACGCCTTCGTGAACCTGGGGGCTTCCTTGGGTCCCTTTTGGGTGGGAAGCACTGATCACCAGGTGCTCAGGAAGCCAAAGTGGGTTAAGTTGTTAATCGCTACTTAATTACAAGAGACAGACTCAGGCTGCTGAGCAGGCAGAAGGCACACAAGGGAGAGAATCAGAAGGAGGCAGTTTGCTCTGTAGACGGGTCCTAAGACGGGTCCTTGGGGGTCTCCACACTGCTAATCAACAGCCAGCACCTTCCGTAACAGTCTCCAGCCAGCAAATACCGCCAATGTTTGTACTTGTAAACATTTACCTCGCTCCCTAACATCCATCAAACGTTTTGAGGGTACAGTAAGAGGGTGTCACTTAAGTCATCGAGAAGCCCAGAGGTCACTAAAGGAATGAGAGGCTGCAGAATCAACCCTCTGTAACCACGGCTCCCGGTCCTTAAACTCCACCAACTGCATATGGAAAGCATTTTTTAAAAAATTGCATGTGTACTGCATACGAGCAGGCTTTTTCTTGGCATTATTCCCTAAACAATATAGCACAACAACTATTTACCTAGCATTTACACTATAGTAGTTTTCATAAGTAATCCAGAGATGATTTGCAGCATATATGGGGATGCGCATAGGTTATATGCAAATACCACCTAGCTTTATATGGGGGTCTTGAGCATCCATGGATTTGGGGATCCTCCAGGGTCCTAGAACCAATCTCCTATGAATATTTACCAAATTTACCAAATTTTGAGGACTCTGATGCTGGCTGCTATATCTGTGGTCACAGCCTCATGATGGGGGTCAAGTATGAGCCCCTTTATCGGATAAGGTTGAGACAGGCGTGGCTGGCCAAAGACACACAGCAGGTGAAGGTGGCACTCATCACATCCCACATAGCTTGATTCCTTTTAGAATCTCTGGGGGGTTTTGTGGTTGGTTTGTTGTGGTGCTAGAGATGCTACAGGCAGATGCTCTGCCGCTGAGTTACAACCCTGACTCATGTCTCCACTCTTCTCTGCTGAGCCTCAGTGTCCCTTTCTGTAAAAAGTGGACACCACCCTGTAAGAGGAGGATGAAGGCAAAACGCAGTGCCTGGTATGCAGTAGGTGCCTAATAAATACACCTGTGGCTGCGATCACCGCTACTTCTGCAATCACACATGTTCTTTCATTAGCAGCCAGAAGGCACATCAAAAGCAGTGGGGACCCCAGGAAAAGCCTCACTACTGTTCCTGCAGCTGCCATGAGAACCCAAACAAGGAAAGAAGCAGAAACCACCGGATTATGATTCTCTCCCTGTTTTCCTAATAATCCCCGCAGGAAATAAGGTGGAGGAAGTGGCTTTCAAATCAGGGACAGGATCACAGGCGATTCCTCCAGAGGAGCTATTTACAGAAAGCCAGGGCTGTGCTAAGGGAGGGGGACAGACCTCAGTGACATCTGGGTCTTGGGGGAGGGCCGTGTGCTGAAGAGCAAGGATCTATGACTGAGCTCCTGTGCAGAGGCAGGCCTGGGTAAGACAGAGGGTCCCGCACTGACGCTGGGTCTGAACAGGTTCCCCTCCATGGGCCCTGGGATCTGCTCCCGGGGAGATGTTTCTGCCAGGCCACTGGCCCCAAACAGCTGTGTCCAGCATGTGCTCTTCTGAAGCATCCACACCCCAAAAAGGGCTCCCATGCTCCACCTCCATGGGGGACCAGCTTTGCCAGAGGACAAAACCCCAACTTTTGCCCTGTGGCCTCAGGACATCTAGCTCAGAAGTTGTCAATTCCAGAATCTTCTGGATTAGCTAAAAACTTCAGATACCAGATCTATTAAAGCAAAATTTCCAGGGTGGAGCTTGGGTCTGGGATTGTTTTCAGTTTCCCAAGGTGACTCCATTGAGCAGCCAGGTAGACAGCCACCTGACCCCACCCTAGTCCAATTCTATTGACCCTTAAGGCTTAGAGAGGTAAGATGACCCCCTCAAGGTCACAGCTCACATACAAGTCATGTGGTGATCCAAGAGTATTTCATGACTACAGTCCTTCAGTCCCAGCCCTGCTCTGTGAGGGTGATGTCACGGACAGGTGGGGATGCTGAGGCCCATTGTGTGGAACCGCTTATCTGAGGTCACAGGCTAGAAAGCTGCTGGGCTGGGATGTGAATCCAAGCATTCTGGACCCACTCTGACCCCTGCTCTCCTGATGATCAGTAATAACCCGGAACCCCAACCCCTGCCAACCAAGGCTTTGTGCACGACCTCTGTAAACTTCACAGAACCCTGAATAGGGGCCACGGTCACTACCACTTCACAGACAGGGAAACTGAGGACTCAAGAGAAGCTGTGCTTCACCCTAGACCACACAGGCTTAGGAAGATGACCCCTGGCTCACTGTCGGCCTGCTTTCCGGCAGGCTCCCTGTGTCCTCACCACCCTGGGAAGATTGGTACACGAGGTGCTGATTAAAGGACAAAGTGCCATAAGGAAGATGTGGCGTCTGGCACACGGCCACCCCCTGCCCCTTCCATCTTCCTCCTTTCTCATCCAGGGCATCTGTAAGGCCTGTCCCATGGGAAAGAGGACCAAGCATCCACTGGGTGCCAGCAGAGTGAGTCACAGCTGAGCCACCTGCTAGGTGGCCCAGGCACGGCATGCAACACCTGGGACTTCAGGGTCTGTACCTGTGACACCTCCCAAATCAGGAGGACGCCACCTCCCCAGCCTACATAAGGGCGGTGAGATTTGGTGCCACCACACCCAGGAGAGAAAACTGGAGTTATCTACATAAAGTGAAATAAATACCATGTGACCTAGCAGGCCTATGGCCATGGGCATCTCCCACCTGAAGAGGACCACGCCTCCACAAGGTCGCCCACGGCAGCTCAAGGCTGGGAACAACTCAAATATCCACCAAGAGAGTGCAGTGCGACCCACTGTAATGATTCCAGATGCTGGGCTCTAACGCACCACTGAAGCAGTGGAGCTGCCCCCGTGCAAGGCTGCGGGTCCTGATAAGGAATGATCTGAATGGCCTATGTCAGGGAAGCTTGTGTCATAAACCAGCCTCAGGTGCTGAATCTTGGGAGGCCACAGAAGAGTAGAAACGCTGGCTCCTGGCTCGGTGGTTTGGTTCAAGGAGCTTTTTATTCAGCACCCACTGTGTTATCTGGCTCCTCTGGACATAGTGTTTTAACACCAGGCAGCAAAGGTGCCCGGATTGGAATCAGACCTGGGTTCTGGTTCTGACTCTGGCACTAACTGGCCATGTGACCATGGGGGGCAGATCTTCAGCTGTGCCTGGATCTCAGGCTCCCCGTTGTCATTGGCTGGGCAGACGGATGGTCTAAAGGTCCTTGCTTTGCTGGCAACCCTGGACTAAGGAGTTAGAAAGAGGGTCCTGGGCTTTGGGGAAACTCAAAGCGAGCACCTTTGCTGCCTCAAGTGAAAATCCCTATGTCACCCACCTGGGGACTGTCCTCTGGGTGGATGAAGCAGCTCTGCTTCTATCCCTCAGTGACTGTGGGGGCTGGTCCCGGAGATGCAAGAGTTTTCCACACAGACCCAGGACAAAGGCCCAAGCTCCTGGCAGCTCCTGTACCAGGGCTACCAGCCTCATGAGGGACCCTGAGAATCTTATCAGTGTGCTGATCCAGAGGAGATAAGAAAAGAGTGCCCTGTCCCCTCTTTGCTCTGCAGGGCCTGGCCTTAAGGGAGGGACAGGAACGCAGGTGGTAGCGCAAGAGCTTCAGCTTGGGATGTTCCCTGCTATTCCAGGGTATCCAGAGCAGAGCCTGGCACACAGTAGGTCCTCAGTGCTTGTGCCATAAAGACAAGTCTCACCCACAGAGGGGAGGTCTCTCTGGAGGCAGCAGAGGTCCTGTTCGGTGACTGGACAAGTCCCTCAGGCCATCAGAGCCCTCTTATGTGGAGCCACAGGGCTGGGCCAGCCTGGAAAAGGCCAGAGCTGTGGAGCAGGCAGATGAGGGTCACAGATGTCCCCCAGTTACCAGCCATGGAGCCCTGAGCAAGCAGCACGTCCTCCACAGCCTCAGCTGCCCTGATCTGTGGAGGTGACAGCAGATAGTGCCAGCAGCACCCACTGCTGTCCTGCTTCTCGGCTGTGGCTCAGGATGGAGGGTGCTCCTCTTGACCTGGAGTCACACACCAGGGATGAGGGGACCCAGCTCTACTCACCTCGCACAGACAGCTCGGTGCCTGGTCCAGATGTGACCTCCTGGTCCACAGGACCGGATCTCCGGAACTTCACACAGTAGTAGGTGCCGGCGTCTGCTGGGGTGACGTTACTGATGCGGATGGAAAAGTCCTTGTTGTCCCTCTTTGTGGCATCTGAGAGATTTGTGACTCTGGGGAAGTGACCTTCTTTAAAATTGTAGATTAACTCCCGGCCTTGCCCTTGTCCCTTAAACCACCATATGGGCCCTACGGGGAGCAGGGTGGTCACAGTGCAGTTCAGAGTGGCCGACTCTCCAGCTTCAACAGACACTGACTTCTGAGGCTGAATCACCTGCAGCTCCTGTGCAGTCGCTCCTGGAGGAGACACAGGGAGTTAGGATTCACCCTGATGGGATCCTGTGGGTTTATCATGTTTATCAACAACCAATTTCACTGAACACTCACCACGAGTGGGATTTGAGCGCAGCATAGGGCACGTTATCACATTTAACCCTCACATGGACCTGTTCCTCGTGACTGTGATACAAATGAGGAAACCGAGGCACCAAGTGCCAAGTCATACGGCAGAGTGCGGGTTTGGGTGCCTGAGCCCTCTGCGGAAGAGTCATGTCTAGCTGCACTCTGGAATTCAAATCTGAATTCACCAGGAGGATGGGAGCCCTGGGTTCCTGACAGGGAACGGCCTGGGTGAAGGTGCAGAGGTAGCAGGCCACCTGGTGGGCAGGACTGACCTACAAGGCCTTAGGTTCTGGAGCAGGAAGAAGACCCGAAGCTGGGACGCGGCACCTAACAGCGTGGGTGGCAGAGAGCAGGAGAAAGCGGGCTTGAGTCCTGGCTCAGCGGCACGCTCTGTCACCTGGGGCCATCACTTGGGCAACTGAAAAGATCCAGCTGCTCTCCCAGTGCCAAGTGCTTCATGGATATGAGTGCTGCCCAAGGCACGGCCAGGGCCTTTTGTGGCTCTCAGCCCTGTCTTCCTCCTCTGTAAAACAATCACTACGAGCCCATCTTGATGCATGTCCAGAAGGACCAGACAAGCAGAGACCAGGGGCAGGGCCAAAAACGCAGCATCTGGTCTTTGGAGTCACCAGACCTTATTCACATGTGACCCTAGTTTACCATCAGTTTGAGTCTCAGTTTCCTTATCCACAAAAAGATAGAGCACCTCTAGTCCTCTGCCTTATTTGCAAAGAAAATGCGATTCCCCCAAAAGGAGCCCCCTTAGCACCAGGCTAGCCCAAGGGAATCATTATCAGGGCATAAAAGGGCAGAGGGTTGTTACTCACACTTCACTCCCACCAAACCTTGCTGATGCCCCTCAGGCCAGTCCTGTGATGTACAATGAGGACATACAGGAGCTGGAACCTGTCTAGGCCTTGAGGGTCCCAGGGTGGGGCAACTGGAAGGAGTCTTGGGGTCAGCTGTGCAGACAGACCTGAGCCTGAGCTGGAGACCACTGGAGATGTGAGACAGAGACCCCAACCCCACATAGAGATGGGGTGGGGGAGGCACAGAGAAAGGATGCAGCCAAGAAGACGAACAGGCAGGATGAGATGGTGCTGCAGATGCCCGGACAGAGGGAAGGCAGCTCAGAGCAAGGCGTATCCTGGGCTCCAATTCTGAATAAGGTGAAGGTGGGCAGGGGAGAAAGGAAAGGTCAGGAAGACCTAGGAGAAGCATATGTAGCCATCCCTTGGTACCTGTAGGGGATGGCTTCAGGACCCTTCTTGGATACTTAAATCTAAGGATGCTCGGGTCCCTTTTATAAAATGTTGTATTTGCACGTGACATTGACAATTCCTCTTGTATACTGTAAACCATCTCTAGATTACTTATGGTCACATATTGATTAACGCCTGGGATGTGTTATTAGGCCATCTGATGACTATGACCATCACAGTCCACTCACGCAAACCTAGCTGGTACGGCTGGTGCTCACCTGGGCCCTACGATACAAACCATTGTACACGTGGTCTGCAGTTAAGCGAAGCGTTGTTATGCGGTTCACGTCTGTAATATCTAACACAATGTAAACAATTGTTATACAGTATTGTTTAGGGAATAATGGCAAGGAAAGAGTCTGTCCGTGTTCAGTACGGATGCAGCCTGTGCAGCCCTGACTACATTTCTCATCTATAGTTGGCTGAACGTGTGGATGTGGAACCTGAGGATATGGAGAGACACACACAGAGAGATGGAGACACAGAGAAATAGACAAAGCCAGAGAGGGAGATGGGAAAAAGGAGGACGAGGAAGACAGGGACAGGAGTGGCAGCCTGGGACACTGTGGGACAAGTCATCTGACCCCCAGGTGGGCTCTCCACTGACCCTCGATGAGAGCTTGTCCATCAGACAGGGCTGTGGATTCCGAGTAGCCCCTCCAGCTCTGGCTGGGCAGGAGACCCTGTGAGTTTGCCCACCAACCCATGTGCTGGCACTAGAGTGTCCAAGGGGAGGCCCACAGACTCAATCAAGCCCAGGGACTCTGAGCAGGTCTGTCACCATCTGCTCCTTGTCTTGTCTCATTTCCCTCCTCAGCCAGGGCTCACCCTTGAGACCTGGTTCTCAGGGCAGGTGAGCAGAGTCTCCACGTGCCAGGGAAGAAAGCAGAGCCTGTAGGGGGTGTGGGCTTGGCCAGCATCAGCCAGCCCAAGAGGAGCCAGGCACGTGAGAGGCGCAAGGAGGTATAGGCCAGTCGAGGCCCAGAGGCAAGAAGCCACTCAGAGACCTCAGGGGCAACACCAGCAGCTGCCAAGGGCACCCAAACGGGAACATCCCCAGTGGTTCAGCCCTTGAGCAATGGGGGACTTGCCAAACTAGAAATGCCACCCTCGAGAGCAGGGCTCCAGCCTCAGTCAGCCCTGCCCTGCTTCCTGGGCCTTCCTTCCATCACCCATTAAGTGAGGCACTGGCATCCATCCCCAGGACAGTCGTGAGGACCACGACAGAGCTACACATCAACACCTGCTGCATACGTGCTCCTGTTCCTATTGCTATCACAAAGCTGTATTATTTATATATCTGACTTCCTCCGGATTTGTTATACTCCCCTCGCGAGGATGTTGGATCCACAAGGGACCGTCTCCAACCTCCTCCCTGGAACAGTATCTGGCACACCCTGGGCCCTCGATAAGTGTATGTTGACTGAACACATTGATGAATGGAGGAAGGAGGGGCTTGATTTGCTGTGATCCAGGCAAATCCCCTGCATGCACCTCTTTCTTCATCTGTTAAATGGAGCTAATATTGTCGTATCTAGGCGACAGAGCAGACCGGGAACCTGGCTCCCAGTTCTTATTATCCTTATCAATATCGGGCCCAGGGCTTGACTCAGCAGCCGGCCAGGGCGCCATGCTCAGGAGGTGCTGCGGCGTCGGGAGCGGCAAGCCGGAGCAGGACTATTCCTGTGGTGCAGCCGGAGGCCTGTAATCACACCCTAGGCAGGCGACAATAAAATCTGGAGTTGGGTAGAGCTGGCTCCCCCCTCCTTTTTTTTAGCTCCTCTTGAGCTCTCTCCACCAACTGCAGCCAGATTTAGGCAGCTTAATTAATTAGCTAGTGTTTATAAAGCGTTTGAAGAATTTTAAAAGTGCGACGTAAGTGCCAAATATTATTTTAATCTGGGTATGTGTGTGTTTCTTCCAAAGAGAGCTCCCCCCACCTCTTCTCTTGCTTGCTGTCTTTTCTTTTTCTCTGCAGGTTCTGTTCTGGGAACTGAGCTTGTTAAAAATCGCTCCTGTGGTCCAGGCCTGGGGTCATCACGCTGGAGTTGCTGACAAAACCCTTTCCTGCTTTCTCTGGCCCTCCTGGCACTGTGCAGCTGTTCAGGGGCCCCAAACAGTCTTAGAAGTGGAGGGGACCAGGCAGGCAAATTAGCAGGCACTTTGGAGAAAGCAGTTTGGCAGGATGGACCAGAGAAGTGAGAGCTATTTACCTGCCTGTGCAGGGCTGTTCCACAGGGATGTAACCTCAGGTATGGAGTGGGTGGCCTCTAGAAAGATCCAGAAAAAGTTAGAAAACAAAACAACCCCAAGGGCCCATGACAGGGAGGGGCAACTGGAGGGTGGCCTGCCCCTTCATGGGATCCCAGGCAGCAGTAAAAAAAGCCATTACCATGAAAACTGTGGTCATATGGACGTTTTTCATGGCCTAATTTTAAATAACACTGTGGTTATGCAAATAAAACCTGTTCACTGCAAAGCATTTAAAGGAAACAAAAAAGTATAAAAACAAAATAATCTCATATAATACCATCAAAGAACTGCAATCAACATTTTGATGTAGCGTAGTTAAAACGCGAGTAAATGAAAACGATGAAAATCATACCTTCAGAGCGCTAAGGGTATGTGCAAACATTCTGGTTCGTTACTGTGCTTATAAAAATGAATATTGGGAATAGCCTAATATCCAAGGGAAGGAGACGGGATGATCCCATGGCAGCCGTGGAAATGATGGTGTAGAAATGCCACGGAAATGGGCCACAAGGTCAGAGCTGGTCACCCTGGGAAAGGTTCAGTACGATCCCAAACGTCTAGTTTTGGGGAGAAAAGGACATCAAGGATGAATGGTTATTAATTTGAGTAGCTGGAGTCATTTACACAGGAATTTGCTTCTGTTTGTGTTTTTTGTTTGCATTACTTGTGCAAGAGATGAAGGAAAACCCGTGCTCTCAGTATGATTATAACTTTGTAAACTAAAATAAAACTATTTATGAACAACTGCAAGTTACTATCCAAAGCTATAAAACGCAACTCTCTTTGGATCATGAATCTAAAACTGATGGGGTTTCTCTCCCTCTCTCTCTCTTTTTTTTTTTCTTTCTACTTTGGGTATTTTCAGATTTTTCTAAATTGGATGAACATTAAAGAATACATAATCTGCTGCGAGATTGGCACATGCCTGTTATCCCAGCTACTTGGGAGGCTGAGGCCAGGAGGATCCCAAGTTCCAGGGCAGCCTGGGCAATTTAGCAATACTGCCTCAAAATAAAAAAATAAAAAGGACTGGGGATGTAGCTCAGTGGGTAAAGCTACCCTGGGTACAATATTTGATACCTAGGGCTGCAAAATAAATAAATAAATAAATTCTATATATAACCTTGGGGATGTAGCTCAGTGGTGGAGCACTTGCCTAGCATGCATGAAGCCCTGGATTTCATCAGCAGTACCTTAAAACGCACACACACAAAAATACACATGGTCTCTCGCTGTGTTTAAAGTCATGTTTGCATGTCGTGTGCATGTTACATGTATGTATTGTTGAATGAACCTCCCCTCTGGGGATTTTGTCCATTTTGCTCGCTGCTGTTCCCCCAGCTCCTGATACCAGCCTGGAGTACATGCTCAATGAATATTTGCAGATGGAACGACCAATTGCACATGTAGAGAAAGGTCTAGAATGACAAGATAAACACTACACGCTGGGGTGCGTTACACCTGGGGAAAGAGGCTGGGCCTGGGATGGAAGTGGGCACATTTTCCTGTTTTTATAGTAAACAATATATTGAGTATTTTAAAGCCTTTTGTTTATTTTTGCAATGAACATTTGTGGCTTTTTGGAAAAAGTATAAGTACCAAAGCCGAGCATGTGAGTAAGTTCAGAGGGGAGGAGTGATTGCCCTGTGCCCTTGTCAGAGGGACACAGGGGCCATGGGATGTATGGGGCCCACAGCACGGGATGATCAGTGATGAATGACTGGATCCCACTACGAATGAGACCCTGAGCCCCGGGCTGTGGATGGCCGTGTCCCTGAACTGGAGCTTGACAGACTTGGAGGAACCCACCCAAATGACAGCTTTGGAAAGGACCTCAGTGCTCTCAGACAAGCAGTTCCTGATGGTGTCGCTTCCCAGTGACCTGCTGCCCCACTACCCTGTCTCCTTTCTTTCTCATTTGACCAAGGAGGGCTCAACCACTGTGTCAAACGCCACCAAGAGATGCAGTAGGGCATGCTCAGAACCGACCACAGGGCTTACAGATACACATTTCTTTCTTTTTTTTTTTTTAAGAGAGATCATGGGTGGTATTTGAGATTGAGAAAAAATGAAAACAATTTTCAGAAGAAGTGAAAAATAAGCGTGGATGATTTTTTTTTAATGGAAAAAATATCAACCTAAAATTGAAGCTTACGGGGAGGGAGACAGGGCCGTGGCGATCCCTGGGTGTGAACCCGGGTGTGATTCCTCTAGCCGCCCAACTCCTCCAGCTGAGAGAACACAGCTGGTGTGCACATTTCCCAGGGGCCAACTTGTTCAGGCAGGCACCCACTGCCACTTGCACGGGAGCTGTCCTGTCCCCTGTAAGCATTGGGCCACCAGAGCAAAGGTCACGGGATGGGTTAGAGGTGACTCCTCCACAAACTCCAGGAACTCTCAGACCTGGGAAGCTACAGCTGGAGCTCTGGCAGTGCCCGGGGCTCAACATCTCAAGATGCCTTGAAGACACCTCTGCCCCCATAGCAGCAGCACATCGGCCTCCCGGTTCCCTGACCACAATCATTATTTGCCATTGTCAGGGGCTGTGGTTTATCACCCACAACTAGCACCTCATCAGGTGTCATCTCTGCTATCTTCTGGTTGAGATTTAATGGTTGTTAGTGTACAATACAGGAGTGTGCAAAAGACCACGGAAAATGAGTTTGTTGAGTGTTCGTGAAAGAGCACAAACACGTGTGAGGGGGCAGGTGTGCGTGTGTGTGCATGAGCGTGTGAGCATGTGGGTGTGTGGAGGATGATACGTGTGTGCAGGAACATGCTGGAGGGCAGCACAGGACTGTGTCCGAGAGGGGGCTCATGAACAGTGGCATGGGGCAAGGGGTGTGAGGCGCGTGAGCGGAGTGGATCGTGGTGGCCTGGGTGTGTGTGGGAGGTGGACAGATGTCTGGGAGCGAGCGTGTGGGTGCTCAGGGAGTGGGGTGGCTGCAGGCTCATGAGTGGTGTGCTTGTGTGTGTGCAGGCAGGCACGTGTGCGAGGGAGCGCGAGGATGTGCGCAGGATGTAGGGGCAAGGGGGCTGGGTGGGACCTCGACCACAGGGTGCACCCCGTGTGTCCGTGCACTCACGCTTGTTGAGTGTGGCCAGCTGGGTGCGTGCCTGGCGCAGAGGAGGCTGCAGTATGAGTTTCTTCACACCAGGGTGGTGAGAGAGGAAGGAGGGGAGGGAGAGCCACTTTCCCAGTCTGTCACCGCTCCTGGCAGGCCAGGCTTGCAAAGCACCTGGCCCAGGCCCCTGTCCTTGAGAGGAGGTCATAACCTTCCAGGAGCCCCTACTACTGTGTGCTGTCAGAGGGCATAGGAATGAGCCAGGCCAGTGCTGCCCTGCTGGGGTGCACAAGCTGGGGGGATCGCAGAGGGGCTGCTCAGTGCAGGGCAGTGTGGACTGCAGCTAAGTGCAGGGCTCTGGCAGTCTTGGTCTCTGGAGTTCAAAATGGTCCCTTCTTGCCCTTCTAAGCCTCACTCTGCTGCCAGGCCCTGTCCTAGTGGCCCCAGGACACAGTGAATAAGCTGGGCCCCTGCTCTTGAGAATAGCTACTCTGGACTGGACATGGGGAACGACCAAGCATGGGAAATTGGTGTCCTGGGAGGAGGCTTCAGGGAGGAGGCCCAGAAGTGAGGCAGGACCCAGGATGACTTCCTGCAGGTGGTGGCCCCTGAGCTGGGTCTTGGAGGCTCACAGAGGCTGGGTGGAGGAAGGCATTCTAGGAGAAGGGGATGGCATGAGCACAGATGCAGAGACATGGGCTCTGCACAATCTGGAGATCAGGGAAGAGTCCTTGCGTTGTGCATCCTAGTAAACTGGGATGGGGCTAGCCTGGGACTGGGCTAACCTGGCACCCTGAAGGATGGCTCTGGTTGCCCATCTGAAGGGCAGGCCAGCACAGGAAGCATCTGCGGGTACTACTGGATAAACCCACTGGGTGGAGAGGCCCCAGATGCTGTGGTGGACACTCTACCTGCACTGAGGCAGCACTTACGGGGACATGGCCTGGTAGTAAGGCCTGTGTGTGCCATCCCCAGTGGGGTAACGTGGCCAAGTTGCTCTTCTCTAAGCTTCCATTTCCTCACTTGTAAATAGGAGATCCAGCCTCTCCCTGCCCAGAGTCACATGCTCAGTGGTTAGAAGTGCTGGGCTGAACAGTACACATTTCCTTGGCTCCTCTCTCCCACATCCCATAATGCATCATAACAGGAGATCCTGCCAGCTCAGTTCCAAGATGAGGCCACTCTCTGACCTCTCCTTACCACCACCACTGTCCAGTCATTGCTTACCTGGGCCCTTGTGCAGTGGCCTCTCTGCCTCCCCACCCCTCTCTGTCACCCACATTCCCTCTGTTGCCAGAGCAGCCTCGAGAGCCTAAGTCAGGTGACATCCCTCCTTTCCCCTCCTAAGCCCATGCTGCACTCAGAGTGAGATCCAGATCCTCATGGAAAAGCTTTATCTTTCAAGCTTACGCCCTTCCCCATGCGCTCCACCGGGCCTTTGCGCCTGACATTACCTCTGCCTAGTACTCTCCTCCCCTAGGCATCCACAGGGCTGGCTCCCTCGCCTCCTGGTCATACAGAATGAAACGCTAACGCCCTCAGTGCCCCTTGCTCTGCTTTATTTTTCTGCCCAACATACCGCACATTTACTTAATGTGTCTAGTCTCCATCTCCCTACCCTAGACTCGTCAGTCCTTTGACAGCAGGGACCTAGGTTTGTTGGCCAGGCTTAGGTCAGCGTCTGGCATGTGTCTGAAGATACGTTTTGGTTTTGAGTCTCAGCCTCCTACCTATGTGACCCCAGGGAATGCCCTAACCCAGATGGACCTCTGGTTTGCTCATTTGTAGGATGAGGACAATGACAACGATGTCGAGGATGACAGACATTAGGGTTGTGCTGAGGATGAAGTGGGCTAGCAATCTGCACAGAGCTTGGTGCCATGCCTGGCACAGAGTGAATACTCAGGGCCGGCCAGCTGCCCCCTGCAGACGGGCATTTAAAGATGAAGGGCATGACAGCTGACCCCATCCTGAAGCCTGAGGGGCTAAGGACTCTCTCTGAGGCAGAACCAGGTCTGCATAATGTCACGCACAAGACCTCTCTGCATGGGACCTGGGAGCAGGCTGCACATACTGTCTGCAAGGGGACGAGAGGGCCAGAGGCCCTGACAAGCTTCAGCTGGGTTTGGATCAACCTGGAAGTGATGAAGCAATGCTTGCATTGAGACCCTGTTTGCACAGTGGCAGGGAAGGATCTGCTAACGGGTGCAGGCTGGAAAGACCCTTTGTACACTGACAAGCCTCAGGGGACCAGAAGAGGCTGGGAGAGCGCAGGTCACTAACACCACCATGCCCTGG
This sequence comes from Aplodontia rufa, assembly GCA_004027875.1. Taxonomy (NCBI): domain Eukaryota; kingdom Metazoa; phylum Chordata; class Mammalia; order Rodentia; family Aplodontiidae; genus Aplodontia; species Aplodontia rufa. Next base: position 39,860 of record PVKS010001677.1, read on the forward strand.
GCATGGTACCTTGGCAACCTGAGGATCTTCCTTTGCCCACCCTCCCTCTTCAACCAAGAAAGAAACCAAGGTCTGGAAGAGAGGCGAGGCCGGAGAGACTGAGGACCCAGGTTGAGCCCTCCCCACCTCCAGGCCCCACCTGTTGCTCTGAGACAGGCCCTGGTGCTGCGGGCAACTCTCCGGGGGTGATGCCTGGATTGGGCCAGATAACAACGAGGAGCCCTCAGGACAGCCCAGCAAGGCAAGCACTCTTGTCGCCATCTCCCACCTCCAGACGAGGCAGCCAAGACCCTGAAGGCAGGTAGGTGGCAGAATCATGATTGAAACACAGGAGCCCGGGGCACCACGGGCAATGGCCTCTCCCTAGGAAGACAGGGGCCCCTCCAGATCAGGCTTCTGCACTCTCGGGCTTCATGCACACATTTTCCCAGCCCAGGCAAAGGCCCCCTTAAAAGCAACACGCATTTATTAAACGACATTTGCCAAGGTTTCAGCACACTGCTGTCGGCAGCAGACAGTCTCCGGACGGGATTTTCCCCCAAGCTGACACTATTCACTGATTCCTTTTATAGAGCTCTTTGCAGCTTGCAAAAGCTCTTTCCTTGGCTCTTGGCTCCTTTAACCCTCTGCAGTCCCTGTGCGGGAGGAAACAGTCGTAGCCCTTCCATTTTGCAGATGGAGAAACAGAGGCTCAGAGTGGGGAAGACCCTTGCCCCAGAGCACATAGTAGGAGGCACACACTGCCTTCGAACTCAGGGATGTGTGCCCCTTGCATTGCCTCTCCTCCAGAGAAGCAGCTGGGGGACCACCACCAAAAGGACCAGTGCACTGCAGCTGGAAGAGACCTGTAGGAGAACAACCAAGCCAGGCCTCCACTTCGCAGAAGGGGAAACTGAGGTCAAGAGCAGCAGAGTAGGGGCTTTCAGTCTCCCTGTAAGTGAGGGAGCAGGACTCATCTTCTCTTGAGCCCCATACTATAAAATGATGGCAGAATACGAACAGGAACAGTAGCAACGACGCTGTCCAGAGCAGGACAGGACCAGCAGGGCACAGCTGTCTCCACTCGCACTTCACAGAGGACCCAACAGGGACTTGGGGAGGCACAGCCACTTGCTCAAGGTCAAAGGGCCACAAAGGGGTCTGACTTTACCTCTGTCACCACCCCTGCTCCAGGCGGTCTCATGCAAAGATGACCCCTGTGGGGGAGGCTGACCCCAAGTTGACCCCCTCCAAAAAACCCTGGTCCACTGCGTGAGGGCCCCGCTGTGCCATGTTCCACAGTTTGCAGCACCTGCTCGTTCACCATGGCGTCTAAAGTGGGGCAAGCAACCCTGCATTGTGGGAATTTTAACTCAAAATTCAGCGGCTTGTTGGCTGCCTTGGCCTCTCCTCCACCTGACCCGGCTCTGAGATATTTTGTGCTTCCTGATATTTCAGAATGATGGACAGGTGTTTGTGAGATGGTCCCAGCCCAGGCCACAGAGGTGGGACTGTGCCTGTTCAACTTCCTGGATCTGAGCCTTTTGTTTAAAAGAGGGATTTTTGTGCTCACCTTGTTCCGCCATTTGGCCAGTATGGCTCAGCCCATCTACTGCAGGCCAGGCTTGCGCTGAGCTCCCAGGAAGCTCAGCAGAGAAGGAAGCAGCATAGTTTCTGCTCTCATGCAGCTTATATCCTAGTGGAGGAGACGGTGCTGAAGCAATGAAGCAAACCCAGCAATGGCCAGGAGCACAGCAACAGGGGCCTGTTTACAATGGGGTGGCTAGGGAAGGCATCCGAGCAAGTTCGGAGGCAGCAGGGACCTGAAGGAAGTGAAGAACAGTGAAGGTTTCCCTGGCCAGGACAGGAGCTGCAAAGGCCCTGAGGTGGGCAAGAAGTGGAGTGGATAAGCGCTCCAAAGAAGGCTACCCAGGGGCTGGAGCAGTGGCTCAGTGGTTACAACGCTTGCCTGGCATGCACAAGGATGCGGGTTTGAAGCCCAGCACCACAAACACAGCTGAGTGTCAGAGCAATGAAGGCCACGTGAAAAACTGGATAGGATTCTCGCTCTTTCTGTCCCTCTCTCTCTTTAAAAAAAAGGCCACCCAGGATGGGGCCCAGAGAGGAAGGAGAGTGGCAGGAGACAATGCTGGAGAGATGGGCATGCTCCAGAAAATTATACATGATAAGGACTTTGATTTTATTATAAGAACAGTGGGAACTATAGAGGGGTGTGAAGTAGGACCAAAGATAGACTCACTGCAGCTGCTACGGGCAAACAGACTAAAGGGGACAAGGGTGGAAGCAGTAATGAAGATGCTACAGCATTGAGGGGCTTGGGCGCGAATTCGAGCTTTGCATTAAATGCTTTGTGACCTTGGGCAAGTCACTTGACCTCTCTGAGTCTGTTTCTCTCTGCATCCAATGAGTTCCCATCTCACAGAACCATGGTGGGAATTGAGATAACATACAATGATCCTGTTACACGGGTTGACATGCTCAGCGTAGGGTGCTCGGAGCCTACTAGGTCTTGCCCTGATCTTCGCTAACTCCAGCATCCCTGTCTGCTCTCACTGTCTGCACTGGTCTTCTTGCTGTCTCCTTCCAGGCCCAGGGCCTTGGCACTGGCTGTCCCTGCACAGAAGGCTCCTCCCCCGGTAGTCCCACGGCTGCTCGCTCAGGTTTACCAGGTCCGTGCTCCTCAGAGAAGCTTCCTTTCATCGCCATCCAGCCTTCTCTATTCCCTTACCCTGCTTCAGTCTCCTCTCACCACGGGTCTCCAGCTGACATAAATGTTTACTTGGCTTGTGTTTTCATCCCCGCCAGAACGTCAGCTCCTCGAGAGGAGGCATTCTGTCTGTCTTGCCCAGAGCCGTCTCTCCAAGCACCTGGACCTGTACACCGGAGATGCTTGACACCTGGCACAGAGCAGATGCCCCCAAAAATACGCTGGATGAATATTTTTAACTAAAATGATCCTAATAAGGACAGCAATGTGTTAAGAGTAAACTGAGGCTTGGCTCCTGGCTTTAACTCTCTGAGGAGCTCAGCTGGCTTTGGGCAGCCTCAGTTTACCTGTGAGTGCGGAATGAGGACTCCATGCTTTTTGGCTCTCTGCGAGCACAAGATGACAGTGCACCTGTGGTCACAGCAGAGCGTGATGGGGAGGTAACACCCAACATCCAGCATCACTTCACAGCACGCCGTCGGCACCCACGTCCCACGGAAGTGAAGGGCAGGTGAAGCAAGAAGGGCGGAGAGCCGGCAGGCTGAAAGCTGGGGCTCCCTGCTTCTCATTTTCATGTTTGCAGTTTTCCCAAATAAAATAAAAAGGGGAGAGATCCCACGTGCACTGAGCCTTTTCTTCCAGCTCGGGCCGGCACTTGAAGATGGGGCAGTGGAGACAGTCTGGGCATCTCCGCCCGCCCACCCCACAGTCCCTCCCGCCCGGGAGGCCTCTGGCCCACTGCTGGCTCCCAGTCTCCCTCCTGATCCCAGCACCTGCTCTCCTCTGCCTGCAGTGCTAATCAGCCGCATCTAACACCCTGCGCCCCCAGACGGATGTGCTCGGAAATCTTATAGACACGAAGAGCCAATTCCATAGCAGGTCCGACGTCTGGCTTAGCTGTTTTCATCAGGTGTCCCTGTCCAGACACCTGGCAGGGACAAGCCGTCCTGCAGAGGCCTCCATCAGAAGACCAATCCCAGGAACGCCCAGAGTTAACAGGAAAACAGTTTCAGCTGTCAAAATAGATGCTTCCTTCTCCAGGATGGGGACCGAAACATATCTCGGGAACACCTGCTGCCCCCAGTGCTGTTCCCTACCCCCAAGAGGATATACCGATTGAGAGACATCAAGCATAGTCCCAAGACAGCAGGATGCCAGCACCCCTGGACCTCAGTTTCCCCACCTGCCAACCAAGGCTAAATGGTGTCTAAAGTAGGGCGTGACATCTGAGAGCATAGGTCCTGTGGTCAGGGTGATCCAGGGAGCCACAGGATTCTGAGGCTGTGTGGCCCTGGGCAAGGTGCTTCACCTCTCTGAGCCACAGTTTCCTCACTGGTTAAACGGGTCAGATGATGATGATGCACACCACCCAGGGCAGCTGCAAGGACAACTGGGACCACACATGCCAAGTGCTGGGCCCAGTGTCAGTCTGGAAAAGATGTTTCCTATTATGATTACTTCAGTGTTTTCTCACAGAATTCAGGATCCTGTCAGATTTCTGGCTTTAACAGTGGAAACTTCCAGCACAGCTCAGTCTCAAAAAGCCTTGGCCTAGACCACAGGAGGCTTGGCGTCCTACCCAGGCCTGGCCACAGATCTGCCTATGAGCTCTGTCAGTCCCTTCCTCTCTGCCGGCTGCAGTGTTCTCAGAAGCACAATGAGGTGCTGGAGGGGAAGACCCAAGTTCTCTCGTTCTCCCCGGCTCCTCCAGCTTTCCAGACCTGTGGATCCAGACAGAGACACCTAGAGGCAGGCTGTGCCCACAGCGCTCGGTCTGTGGTTGGCTTAACCTGTCCATCCCCCCGCAGCTGAGTGACACTGACATCCACTCCCTCAGCCACTCCTGGTTCCTGAGTACCCACCGTGCGCCAGAAGTTGTGCTAGATGCGTTCCAAAAATCAGTTCCAATGTCACAGATGAGGAGATAAACAGAATAAAACACTGATGAAAACGGTGGCTAATAGGTATTGAGCGCTCACTCTACCTGAGGCACGCTTGAGGCATCAGACGTGCGTCCACCGACCCAGTTCTTAAAACGAAGCTACTGATGCCATCCCTATTTTACAGATAAGGAAACTGAGACCTGGAGCAGTCTGGTAGATTGTTCAAGTAGTTGCAGGGCTGGGACTAGCACTGGGGGAGTGGGGGGGTCTTCAGCACTGGACTAGGGAGATGAGGGAGGGGCTGAAGGCTCAGGCTGTAGAAGCTGCGTGAAAGCTAAGCACGCATGTGGTTCCAAATCAAGGAGGAGACAGAGAGTAACCTCAGGTCCCAGCAGGTGAAAACCCAGGGGGTTGGCGGAGGAAGTTCAGAGGAGGAAGAAATCTTTAAAAGAAGCAGGCACAGGAAGAATCGTTGAAGGGTGAGTAGAGTTCAGACTCAGGGGGACAAGGGGGAGCAGGAAATGGCAGGAACACAAGCAAGGTTAGAGGTAAGAGTCTAGCTGAGGGCACAGGTTTGTACAGAGCAGTGACCCAACTGGGTTAGAGCACAGGTTAATGGGTTAATAAATCAAATGCATCCTGTCTTCAAGATTGAGCAATACTGGGACAAAAATGGTCCAACCTGGCATTCTCCAGTGCGGGGCTTTGAAGGTGCTACGGGGTTTCAGACTTCAGCAGCCCCGGCCTGCAGGGAATTAGCCCTGTTACCTTGCAACACCTCATCGGGCCAGGCTGTTGGCAAACGTGGCTGGAAATAAGTCCTATCAGGGTGGAAGCTCGGGCCCACTGTTGCCTTCTGTTTTGTTGTTTGTTTTGTTTTAAGAAAACTCGGACCAACAGCGCAACAGTTTTGAGGTTTTGAGCTGGGGAGTGACGTGATCCGTGCTCTGAGCACATTTCAAAAGAGAGGGGGTAGGGACCTTCCGTCAGTCCAAGACTACAAATAAGAAAATAACCTGTCGCACGGAGCCATTGGAAGCCGTGAGCGAGCGCGTGTGGGATCCGTACAACACTTTTAGACTCCCTTCCTCTCGCACACCCCCTCTCCATCTGTCGCAAAGGGCACCAGGAAGATGCAGGGAGCAACATCCAGCTCTGGGGGCTCCAGAGCTCGGCAGCCCAGATGGGGGGCTCTTGCAGGAGCCACATCATTCTCCATGTGCCGTCATCTGTGAGGGCCAAGGGGCTGCCAGCGCCCCACCCTCGGCGGGCTCTCGGAGAAACACATGTGTGTGTGACTCAGTCGAAAACTTCTGCCCAGAGGAGGAGTCTCTTCATGACTCTCCAACTAAGCCTGGAGCAGACTCGTCTCACCCCCGTGATCCTGATTAAGTCATTTAATTTCTTCCAGCAGAAGCCACCCAGCAGGAAAATCCTGGCTCCTTTATCTCTTACTCCTGGGACACCTTATTTCTCCAGGTTTGGACTTGATTTTCCTCATCTGCAAAATGGGGATAAAAGCCAACTCCTGAAATGGGGATGAGTGAGATTATGCAGATAAAATGCAGCCAGGAATGCAGTTAACTAATAAACACTGGTCTCCTCTCTCTCCCAGCCCCTGGTTCACACCAGGACTTCATGGGTGCTGATGACCACAAGGAAAGCCATGAATCATACCATGAGTCTCCACCAGGTTGGCAAAGGAATAATTAATAGCCCAAAAGTACCCAGAGAATACCACGGCTTTAAAGGACCTTCCAACAGCCTGGGCATGTCAGAGCCCAGTACTTACCACCCCCTTCTTTTCCTATGAAAGAGGAAGTGAGATTAACTTCATCACTTAGGAAAGTACAGTGGTGCCACCAACATGCCACCTTCTATGCAAGGGTCAGAGGTTCACTGGAGGCTCCAGATGCCCCCCCAAAGCCTGAACCCCAACTCAGCTCGGCCTCCTCCAGGCTCAAGTGAAGGAGGTGACCCAGAGGTCCAAAGGCCCACGTAGGGGTCAAGAGAGCATTCCACAGGTTCCATGTCAGCCCTGGTGCCCCAGAACAAGGCTGCCCAGGTGTCCCTGATCTCACTCAGTGCAGTTGTCAGGAAATGGGCCTTTCACTAGCTCCAAGAACACAGGGTGGTGACTTCACCGGAATGTTTTTAGAATTTCCCTTTGGCAGCCTTTGTGCCAAATGCAATCTTTAGAAACTTCTTCCCCTGCCTCCCCCAACCAAGATCATTCACATGACCGGTCCCCCCAACTGACCATGTGAAGCCACAGCAATCATGTGACACCTCCCAGGATGACAGCCCTGTCTGAGACACCAGCAGTCATTCAATATCCAAAGCTGCCTTCCTAAGCCTGACATTTGAGTTTCTCACCCGAACAAATCCATTTTCTTAGAAAATTGGACAAGTGCCTACTTCTACCTTCCTGCCCTTCTATCCAGTCTCTCTTCTACTTTGCCATAAATTCCATGCCCCAAACGACGGGAGGCAGAGGCCCCATTCTCTAGTCAATGCAGGTAAATTCCATGCCAGGGCCCAGAATGCCACCAGAACCCCAGGGGACACGGAGAGAAGGATGCTGGGAGGCCAGAGCTTCAATGGCCATACTCCATTCCTCCCCCACCACCTTCCACCAAGAAATGCATTCTTACCTCCTAAGATTTATTTATTTCAAAGTTAATCTAGGGCCCCTCTGCTGCTCCCACTTTTTCAGGCTATTGATGCTGAATGGATTGGAACGGAGGTTTTATGGCCCAATCTTTACCATTTTACAGACTATTTTTATAGGCAAGGAGGGAGACATGCTCACAAAAGGGGTGCTGGTGTTCCCCACCAGTGCCCCAGCAGAGGCAGGTGCCCGTCTGAACATTCGTGAATCAGTATCACTGCTCGTTGCCAGGGACCGAACCACAGGGTCCTGGTCGGAGAAGGGTCTGGTACAGACATTTAGCAGTTAACTTGGGCCCAGTTCCCTGCTTCAAAAAAATTAAGCACTTGTGAGAGACACTTGTGCATTTCCAAGCCAGGCAGGATGGCAGGGCAGGAGCTAGGACTTTGCAGGGTGCAAATGGCTGGCTCAGATGGAAGGAGATCAGAGATCCACTCACGGAAGAGATATGAGATTTATCAGAGCTTCTGTTCTCCCAGCAAGGAGCCAATTGTAACTGAAAGAACGGGGTGGGGGATGCCTTGTGGATTCCTGGGGCTCAGAGGGAACTAACTGCAGGGCAGAGAGAAGCTGCTGTCCATCCCCCACTTCTCCTTCCACCCCCTCTCTGCTAGTTCTCTTTTTCTCACTGCTATCAGATGGTAACCAGTTTCCAGGCGAATGCAAAGGAGTGGGGTGGGGAGAGGTGAATACTGAGCTCATCTTTACCTCCAGGCTCAAGGGTGGGAGAAGCAGAGACCACTGTCCACAGCAGCTTCCAGAGGTAGCAAGACAAGATCCCCATTCTCTTCCTCCCCAACTCTTTCAGCACCATTTCTCAGAGCTTCACACCCTCCCAGGAGACCCCTGCTTTGGCAAAACCCCTTTAAGAAGCAGGACTTCTGAATGGTGACCTCACCCCTTGGCGAATACACACACAGTAGCCTCCACAGCCAGCCTGCCTGCTGCCTGCCGGAGACAGCCAGGTGTTTGATGTAGGCCAACAAAAAGACATGCTCAGAGCCACAGGTAACAGCCCCGCAGAACACCTGAACTGCAGGGAGCTGCCTGGAAGCCTGGGGAAGGCGGGAGCGAAGCGGGGACCCTAGAGCTGCAAGGAGGGAGACTATCCAGCCAGAGGCTTTGCCACCACAGGGACAATCCACCGCGTTTTCAGGAGAGATCAGTGGATGGCAGCGCTCTTCCCAGGGCCTCCCTGGCTCCAGCCCTCTCTCTCTCTCTCTCTGCATACACACTAACACTGTTTGACTCTGCGTACCAGAGGGAGGACTTGTTTTCCTATTTGCAACAGCCTGTTTCTGTTTCATCCCAGGCAGTCCCGTCTGCCCCCACCCCATCTCTGACCCGAGGTCAAATCTGTGGAAAGCATAAGTCTAATGAGAGAGCTCCTAGGGTAGCCAGGGTACCCTGCTTAGCCACTCACGGCCAGACCTCCTCTTCCCTGTGCAGGGGCTGGGTATACTAACTCATCTCTAGGTCCTGGTGCCCAGCACAGCGTCACACTGTCACTGTCTATGGAAACAGACCTTTACAGGAAGAGTTCTACCCTGGGTGCTAGCTTTGGCTGTGTGACCTTGGGCAAGTCGCTGGCCCTCTCTGAGCCTCAGTTTCTGCATCTGTAACCCTGGTTACAGGCATCTCTCCCTCTAGGACTGCTGTACATTAGCCAAGCGGCTCCCAGCGGCAGTCTGAGAGGCCTGAGCCCACGGTTTAGGGTGGACATCGGTGGAGAGTAGGGGCGCTTACCTGACCAGGCGCAGGACGCGGCGAGAAGCAGCAGGCAGAGCGGCGGCCCGAGGCGGCCGGGGGCCGGGCCGGCGGGCTCCATGGGCCGCGGCTGCGGAGCGAGGAGGGAGAGCGGCCGTGAGTGCGCGCTCGGGCGGCGCGGGCTGGAGCGGGGAAATGACTAAGGCTCCCCCTCCCCCGCCCCCCGCCCCGGAACGGGCGCCCGGAGCGGCTCGAGCCGCCGCCGCGACTGTCGGGGACTCCCCCCGCCCCCCGGGAGGGATCGAGAGACGGGGAAGGGGACAGACCCCAGAAGCGCGAGGACCGAAGCCGGGGACGGCCGGGGAGAGGCGGCGGGAGACAGAAACAGACCCAAGGGAGCCAGGCAGAGAGCCAGAGACGCGGGGAGCGAGCGGGGGGAGCGCGAGCGAGCGAGCGCGGGGGGAACGCGAGCGGGAGAGCGGGCGGGCGAGCGAGCGCGCGGGGAGAGAGCGAGGCGGCGCGACCCAGGCACACAGCGCGGGAGAGCGGCGCGGCGGGCGCAGGGGCCGGGGCAGCGCGGCCGCCGGGCCCGAGCGCACCGCCGCCCCCGCCGCGGCCCACCCGCCCCGCCCGGGCTGCTCGCCGCGCGCCCCACCGCGGTCCCGGCGCTGCGCCCTCCCTCCGCCCGCCCGCCCGCGCCTCCGAGCCGAGCGCCCGCCCGCAGCGCGCCCCGCGGAGGGCAGCGCCGGGCCCAACGCCCCGCGCGGGTCCCCGGCCGCAGCCTCCGCCGCCCGCTGGAGATCGGGCTCGGGACTCGGGACGGCGCGCAGCCCCCCAGCCCCCGCGGTCCCTTCCCTCGGGCCCGCCCGCGCCCGGCCCGCCCGGACCTGCGCCCCCGGGAGGCTGGAAGGCGGTGGAAGCGCCGCCGGGGCTGCCCAGAGGCCCGGCTCCCCGCTCCACTTTGCGCAAACTTGTTTTTCTAAGGTCAGCGCCGCGAGCTGGCTACATCGTCCTCTTAAGGTGGACTGGGGAAGTTGCGGCCGACCTCCCCCGGCCTCCCGACTCGCTCCGGACCAGTCCCCGCTTCCCGCCGCCGGCGAGAGGCTGGAGGCGGCGCTGGAGCGGGGGAGCGGAGGGGGCGGGGAGCTTTGCCTTTTGCCCCTCCCCAAGTGGCCCTGCCCCTGTGTCCCAAAGCTCTTGGGCTGCTTTGGGGATGGGTGCTGGCCGGAGGGGCCCGAGTCTTTCGGAGCTGGGCCGAGGTGAAGCAAGCAGGAAGTGAATGTAGAGGGAAGGGGGAGAGGAGGGAGAGAGTGATGGTACAAAAATAGCGAATGTGTAGGAAGGACTTCAGCACTGCCTGGAACAGAGGCGCGGGGAGAGGAGCGGGAAGGCAGAGGAAGGGTCCGGCCTTCCTGGGGAGGTGGGTTCTCTCTGGCCGGGGACCGCCCCATCAAGAGGGCAGATTGAGAGGTGCTGAAGGCCTGGGTAGGAGCGTGAGGGGAGAGGGGACCACTTGAAGGCCTGGAAACGGGGAAAGAGGAGAGAGGAGGAGGGACAGTTGGGGCAAGCGGCTTGGAGTCAGAGAGGACCACGGAGCCTCCCCGGAAAACCCAAACAATGCCACCTCTCTTCTCTCTCTCTCTCTCTCTCTCCCTCTCTCCCACCCTCTCCCTCTCTCCTCTCGTCTCTTTTCTCTCCCCACACCCCACACCTCTTCCTGGTATCAGCCAGGTCAGCCGTGGGAAGTCGGAGTGCTGGAGTCATCTGGCAGAAGGCGGCTCCATTGGGAGGAGGGAAAGAAGTTCAAGACCCTCTAGTAATTGGAGAGTTTCTGAGTTGGAAATAAGCTTAGCGATAACCAATTTTGCTTCACACCGTTGTGGTTAAGGGATATAAGGAAGCAAAATGGGAGAAGTCCCTGACTGTAAATGGAGAGGAAGCTGCAGACCAGAGAGGGAAGAGATTTTCCCAAGACCACACAGCAAGGCCTGGGGTAGAAAGAAGATGTGACTTTTTATTCCCAGGCTAAAGACCTTTGCACATGACACCCTTGCCCCCTCCAGTTTCCTGGTCAAATGCCTGGTTCTCCTTTTCTGCCAGACAGAGAGGCAGGCAGGGTGCAGGTGCTGAGAGCGAAAGACCAGACTCTCTGAGTCCATTTTCTTCTACTACATCTTATGAGCCTTGATTTAAACAAATGCCTCACCTTCCTGAGCCTCAGTTTCCTCATCTGAAATGAGACCAAGGTGAGAACCAACCCAATCGATTAGACCAATGAATATTTGCATAACACTTCTAAAAGTGCAAGGAAAATGTTTGATGAATGCTTAACAACGGTCCTTGGGAACCTACAAGGTTCTGGGCAGCTTTGAAGTACAGGGGAAGTCTCATTTCTCTGGGCGTGGGAAATTACAACAGGTGCGCCTCCCTGGAGGAATTCACGACCTAGTAAAGGAGACAGATAAGTAGGCAAGTAGAATAATGGACAACTTTAGAAGAGCAGCTTAGAGTGAGACGGGTGAGCTCGTTTAGGGAGGGTGGCAGGTAAGTTAAGTTCCTGAGAAGCAGGAGCTGACTGGGAAGAAAGGAGTTCCCGGAAGAGAAAGCAACACTGGGGAAAAAAAAAAAAAGACTGGAGTGAGCTTGGCTGGAGGGTGCCCAGGTGAATCACCTATGTTGGTTCCGCAGATGGAAACTGCTGGAGGGCTTCCAGCCAGGGAGTACCATGATCGTTTTGTGTTCTAAAGGCCACTCTGCAAGTGAGAGTGGGCTGGGGGGTCGGGAGATGATCCTGGGGTTGTTGGGCAGCAGGGAGGGTCTCCAGCTCTTCAGGCCAAATCTGGAAGGGCCATGAAGGTGACCAGAGGAGGTTCCTGGGGAACCCCATCACTCAGACTCCATCTGAGGTGGGAGGTGGGCAGGACCCTCTGATGAGGTCAGAGGTAAGGCAGCCTCCTGCTCTGGGCTTCCAGGAGGCTGTGCTGTTCATGGTTCCCCAGTTCCCTGGGGCAAGAGCACACACAAACCTGCCTGGGATTAGGATGCTGGGGATTAGAGAGGATAATAATCGAACCACCTGCTATTTATATATAGCACCTTTGGCAAAGGCGCTCAGCAGGCTTCCCAGTACAGGCCCTTTCATCTTTACCTCTGCCCTAGGGGCTGTGCTGGGCCTAGTTCTCTATCCACATACAAACCACCCATGACCAAACTTCAGGGCTGACGCTATTGACCCCAAAGGACAGACAGGTAAACTGAGGGGGTGTGTACAACTTGCCTGTGGTCACAGAGAGAGATTATGGCAGGTAATTGGTATAAATCAGGCACTCCCGTGGCAGACAGTCTGGACTAGCTTGGACTGGCTTTGTACGTACAGCATTCATTCATGCATGTGCCAATATTTACTAAGCATCTACTATGTGCCAGGCATTGTGCTAGGCATTGCGGACGCAGCAGCAAAAATCCCTGCTCTCAAGGAGCTGACATTTCAGTGGGGGAAGACACACAAATCAATAAGTAAAATATTGAGCCTCAGATGGGACCGATGCTACGGCGACAAAAAACGGAAGAGCCCCTTCCTGTGCCAATTCTGACAAGGAGTCGGGGAGGTCGTACTGGGGAGGTAGGATGGGAAGCCAGAGATGGCTCCATCCTTACACTAGCTCCTTGACTCTTCTTTGTCACTCCTGGTGACAGCTTGTCATTGGATTGCACAGGCTGGGCTTTCCCAGGACTCAAGCCTCTTAGCACCTCCTGTAACCACCCTGATCTGAGCCTCTACTGTCTCTCACTGGGGTACCCCACTTCTCCCTGTCCCTCCTGTCTGTTCCTCACTCAGCAGCCCAAGGGATCCTTTTATGTATGTCCTATTATATCCTCTCCCTGTTGTCAGGGTCTGCTGGAGAGATTTGAATGAGTATAGGGAGGGGACCCTCACTTTGCTTAAGCAACTTGGGGAAAAAATTAATTTCGAGTCTCAGTCTATGAAATAGGAATAAGAAGGGCAACCCTGATACCACAGGTCACTGGTGGCCTGGATGTGACAGTATCTGGGGTTTGCCCTCTGCAGAAGGGGCCAAAGTGCCCCTGTGTGTGCCAGGCCCTTCCATACTCATCTCATTAAAACCCCAACAACTTTGGTGGGTCTCCAGAGTTGAGGAACGAAGCCAGAGACAGACAGTGACTTGAGCAGGGCGTGCCGGATCTGCAGGGGCCCAGCACCTCAGGGCGCCCGCTTTGCCCACGCCTGGCCCCCAACTTCCCATAAGCCTGGGCCAGCGTCAGCAGTCAAGCCCGCCAGGCTGCCTTTGTGTGGGGCCTGTCAAGAGGCTGGGGCTGCCAATGACCTATTTTTCTGGGCAAGAGGAGGCTTTTGGAGTTAGAGGCCTCAGCTGTGGAGCCAAAACAATAAAAATAAAAACAGCACAGACTCCTGGGCAGCCTGGCCAGGGAACCCAACTGCCCTGCTGCTGACCAGGCTGGAGAGAAAGCAGGACTAGAGGCACAGGAGCGGGAGTGACCTTCTATAGGAGCCCCTGCCACGTTCTCTGACCCTCAGATGAGTGATCTACAAGGCTCACAATGGCCCCTCTAGGGGGCTGCCTGATGTCTTTCCCTGAGGCTTCCAGGGACGGCACAACTTGTCTGAGACACACAGCCAAGGGTAGCCAAGCCAGCAGGCAGGATTTGAATTCGGTTCCCAAAAAACATAACAACAATTACTATTTGTTCAGCATCTGCTATACTTTACAGACATGTTGGAACTCATTCACGCCGTGCGTGAGATGGGATGCTAGTAACTCCCCTGTTTTATAACTGACAGAGCTGAGACTTTGAGAGGCCTCTGCTCACAGGCCACCTCCTTAGAGAGACCTGGCAGATCACCCTGTTAAAATAGGCCTCTCACCCCACCCCCAGTAACACACCAGCCTCTGCTCTACTTGGCTTTCAGAGCATTCATCGTCATCTGCCAGGCTTACGTATCTTTATTGCTTTTTATCCATCTTCCTATCTGGCCACGGTGACCCAACAATTGGCCCTGGAAATAGATCCTATGGCTGACACTGAGACTCTCAGACTATCTGAGGGGCAAATTATTTCAATGATCTGCCTCTCACTTGCACAGAACGAGGTAATGATAGTGCTGAATCTAATTTTTTTGTAAAGGTTTAATAAGTTGATATTGGTTGTGGCAATTTAGTTTTACCCCCAGAACCTCAGCCTCAGGACCTTCAATAGTAAAGAGTAGGTTGTCAATAGTACATATTAAATTAAAAAAATTAATCAGCTCCAACCCAAAAGGTAAGGAACCAGCAGAGCTTAGATTTGGAGGCCTCTGCAAACCTGTGTTTCACCTCTCCATTGCCACCACCACCTTCAACCAGAGCCGCCCAGAGCTGTGGTTCGCCAAATTGAGCAGAATCTGGATTTCAGATTTTGGCATTAACCAGAGGAATTGTTAAAACACAGTCCCGTGCCCCCCACCAAGGGTCTAATATGGTGAGTCTCAGGTAAGGTCTGAGAATGTGCGTTTCTAACACGGTCCCCCTGATGCTGCTGGTGCTGGTCCCAGGGCTACGCTGGAGAACCCTCTGGGTAGGCTGCTGGTCCAGCAGAGATGGGCATGGTTGGTGAGATGGTCCCAGCTCTCCTGTTGGTTGGACATCCCTTGGGGTCCTGTCCTCTCCTAAAGAGAAGACGGCGGGCAGGACAGCCTCTCTCAGGGAGTAGAGTCAGTGCTCCAAGGCTGAGGGGCTGTGACAGATCACTGAGCCTGAGCCCAAGGGAGCTGTGTGGTAATTAGTGCTTTCTCAGGAAAGTCAGCGATTAAGCCACCAGGCAGGCAGGCAGGCAGCTCGCCTGAGCTCATCAGGGGTGGGACCGTGCTGTCAGGGCCTAAATACTGCTCTCAGGATCTGGGGATCTGGCTCCACCCAGAGCTGAGCCCAGCTGTGCTGAGCCGAGCCTTCCCCCATACCTCTGGGTGGGGGTCTCTTGCAGACTGGAGATGCAAGGGCAGAGAGCTGATTGGCTCCGTGTGCATGAGTGCTGAGTCTGCCTAATAATCCTAACCACAGCTGCAACGCAGGGGCACACAGTAAGCCCCAGCCCGAAGGAGTTCAGTGGAGTCTCAGGACTCCTCACCGTTACTCTCACAGGGACCCAGTTCTTATCTCTATTCCACAGATTAGAAAACCGAGGCAGAGAGCTTAGGTGGCTTAAGAGCAAGCAGCTGGAGAGCTTTAGAGCCAAGCTTTGAATCCAGGGGTACCCCTGCTCCCCACCTCTGCACTTTCTGACTTGTACTTTGCGAGGAGCTTACGGTGCCCCACAGTGCCCTCAGTGGGTCTCCATCACCACCAAGGGGCTGGCTTGATAATTCCAGGTCTTCTGTGGTGCCCAGCACTGGGCCTGCTGATGGGTCATAGGCACACAGAGATCTGGCGCTTGAAATCGTGGCTGGACCTGCGACTATATTTCCAGTTCTGATGGGACCGTGCATCTTAGTGGCCAAGAGACGTGCATTCGTCTCCAGACTGTGTCCCTCACTAGCTGTGTGATCCTGGGTGGGTCTATGCCTCAGTTCCCTCATCCGGAGACAGGTTAAGAGTGCACTAGAGGAGGGAGGGGGGAGGGGGAGAGGGAGATTTCAGCAAATGGCCCTTGAGGCTGATGTGCGTTGGCCACTTCTGCTCATCTTCTTCATCTCTGTCCCACTCCTGTGGTTTTTCAGGCACAAAGTCCTGGTGTCCTCCCTGGCTCCTCTCTTTTTCTTCATCTTCACTCACAGCCTGGTCAGTTGATCCTCTTGCCTCCACCTTCAAAAATAAAGCAAGAATCTCCCCATTCCTTACCACCTGATTCTCACTGCTCTCGGTGCCTGCATTTCTCACCTGGCTCCCCACTTCCTCCCTGGACATTCCACCTTGTCTTTCCTTCCATGGAAACCTCCCCAATAGCCTCCCATCTCAACTCTTGAAATAAACCCCAAGTTCTCAGCGCAGCCCCATGTTACCCCTGTGCTTGCTCACTGCATTGCGGCCGTGCTTAGCTCCCGGGTGTTCCTTGATCATGCCTGGCGGGTGCCCACCCCAGGGCCTTTGCATTTGCTGTTTCCTGTGCCTGGAATCATCTTTCCCCAACTATCTTCCTAGCTCACTCTAATTCTTCCTTTGCATTTCTGCTCAACTGTTGCCTTCTCTGAAAACCCTGCCCTGGCCACTCTGTCTAAATAGTCCCATTATTTCCTGTCCCTTTTCCCGTCTTTGTTTTTTGGAAAGCATTTATATTTCCTGATGCCATGTAATTGGTACCTATTCATTGGTTCTTCCACTCAAATTTGCACTCCATGCAGATTATTTTCCTACACAGAGTAGGACCTCAGGAAATAACTGCCGACAGAGTGAACGAGTTGAACAGGAAGTTAAAGCAGGAAGCAGCTCTGTCCACAGAGGCACTCGCAAGTTGACCGAGGGCTTCAGGCGCCTCCATCCCATTCCCCAGGGCCTGGGGAACAGGTGTCCTCGTTGAACTCCAAGACTCCAGATGGCCTTATTTCTGTTCCAGAGAGGAAGTGTCCGTCCCTGGACAGGAACTGGCTTGGTCCTCAAGGAAAGCCCACTTGACACATCCCACTTTCTCTGCTGCAGCTTTCCTTGAGCAGGGGCCATGGCTCCTGTAGTCTGTGGCCACACTGGTCTCCATGCTTCTGCTGCCACTGCAGCAAGGAGGGAGCAGGGCTGGGAAGTCCCCTCAGCTCATTTGCTCAGACCCACTGTGCGAAGGTTGAGCACAGATGCTGGGCTCGCCTGGCTGGAGGTCCTTCTTTCCAGTCATGTCTACCCATTTGCACGGATGAGCAAACAGAAGCTCCGTGAGGGAGAGACACTGGGTGATATTGGCTTAGGGGCAGAGGAAGGCAGTGAATCTAGATTTTTTTGGTCCCAAATCCCTTTGCTCTCCTCTAACCCAAGTCCTTCTTACCCACAACACCAAATGCCTGGAACCCTGAGCTAGTTTACACCTGAAGTTCCACCATTGAAGTTCTCTCTTGCATTTCCTCTTCAGCAAAGAACGTGGTCACTGTCCCCATGGAATAGATAAAAAGACCAAGGGCCAGGGGGAGCTGTGGCCCAAGACTGCCACCTGAGACGTGAGGGGCCAGGTGAGAGAATATTCATCTGTTCCATCTTGTAATCTTTCTTCTCTCCAGTTTCAAGCAGTTAGGCTTTCAGTCTGGACTTAGAATTTAGGCAGGAGAGTGCCCAAAGTTAGGGTCAGTGGTCTCCAGTGAAGTCTAAAATCCAGGTTATTACCAGGGAGCATTGGAGGGGGCAGCATGGGAGAAGCTGGAGGGTCCCAGAGTAGCAGGGGATGCTGTCCCTCCTCCACATGACTGGGGAGCAGGCAAGGCCTCCCAGGTGAGCCTCTTGTGGCCCCAGCAAGCCAGACCTGGGTCCCCCCAACCATTGCTCTTCCCAGAGGCTCCAACAGCCCCTGGTGCTGCTGAGACAAGCCCCAAGTGTGGGATGCCTTGTTCCTCCAACAGACATTTACCGAGCACCTACATAGGCCAAGGGCCATGCTGAGTGCTGGAAATGACAGTCACAGTTCCTGTCCCCAAGTGGGGAAGATGACAAAATAGATGTGCACTATCTTACATCGTTCAAGTTGTCAGGGAGTGAAGCTTCCTGGAGGAAGTGAGAGGAAGAGCCACAGGAAAACCAGGGGAAAGGGGCAGCCAGCACCATGACCTTGGCAAGTTCAAGAACAGGGGACAGCCAGCTGTCTAGACAGGCTGGGGGAGGGGAGGGGAGACAGGAAGGGAGGAAGGGAGGCCCAGTGTGCAGCCTTTACACAGGCAAGGTGGACAGCTGAGACACAAGCCAGGTGGACCAGTTCCCAGAAGCCACCTCAAATGCTCCAAGGCTCTGGAACTGGCGAAACTCTGGGGAGGAGGGGGACCTGGGAATGACCAAGGCTGGGTTTGCTTTTCACCCACCCACTGAGGCAGGGTTCCACACCCGAGGAATGCTAGCTTGCGCTTCTCAAGCTCCAGTCTTGTTAAACGAGATTCTGATTTGGTACAGATCATGAGTAGGGTCAGAGTTCTGTATTTCTAACAAACTCCACGGGAGGCCAAAGCTGCTGGGACAGTACTTTGAGCAGCGAGGATCTGGACGAAAGAAATGGCCGTATTCAGTCCAGTGGAGTCCATGGTTTGAGATGGCATCTGTTGCTCAGCTTTAAGATCATTCATAGCTCTCTCCTCTTTCTCTCTCTCTCTCTCTCTCTCTCTCTCTTTTGTATTGGGGATTGAACCCCCAGGTACTCAATCACTAAGCCACATCCCCAACCCTTTTTTACCCTTTTTTGTGAGACAGGGTCTAGCTAAGTTACTCAGGGCCTTGCTAAGTTGCTGAGGCTGGCCTTGAACTCATGATCCTCCTTCCTCAGCCTCCTGAGTTGCTGGGACTACAGGTGTGGGTCACCATACCTGGCACCATTCAAAGTTCTTGATGCATAACACAGCCTCTCCCCTCAGTCCCAGGATACCAATTTTGCAAGTATTGCTTCCAAAAACAAATGGGTCCTTTCTTAACTTCATGCAAGCCCCACCCCCTCCCTGCATGGTGTGAGAGTATCTGGGTGGCCAGTGGGCTCTAGAGCCAGCAGGTTCTGGAGACAGCAGCCTAAGCAGGTTCAAATTCCACCCCTGCCAGCTACAGGTGGCATGACTGTCATTCAGTTTCTCATCTGGAAAATGGAAAAATCATGATAGCCTCGTTACAGGGCTATTTTGAAGATTCAAAGGAATAATATATATCAAAAGTCTGGCATACGGGATGCACTCAATAAATGTGCTATGGCTTTCCCTGCAATTTCACCTGTCCCTTAAGGTAATGATCTATATATTGTATCTCATTATTTCAAGTTGTTCTATTTTTGTGTATGTTCTATCAAATGCATGGCATTTTAGTGAAAAGGTATACAAATACACTTGTAAATAAACACATACGCATACATGGGGGAACATGTTTAAAAAGTTTTTGCTAATAGAGAATGTGATACAAAAATTTTTGAAAAATCGCTATTTTGAAGCCCAGTAGAACTGATAGAAATAGAGAATATCAGGATTGGAAGGGACTTTAAAGGTCTTCCCTTCTCCCAGCACCCCCTCACTCATCTGACTCACAAAACCCTGGGTTTCAGTAGATGGCTTCCAGGACAGGGGCGCTGGCTCCCTTTCTGGGAAATCCATTTTGTACAGCTCTGGGTTCAGTCTCTGGACCCCAATGCCTGCATGTGCTCCAGCAACCTCTGAGCTCTCAGGGCTTCGCTGAACTGTTCCCTGCCTCTACTCTACTGTTTCACAGCCTTAGGATCTCCCAAGGGCCCAGTGCCAGGCTATGTTGTCCCTACATAATGTCCCACGAATGAGTGGGAGTGGGAGATGGGACAGGAAGGGGGACTTTTCTGCCAACTTCGTTGACAGGGCATGGCAACGATTCAGTGCCACTGACAGCCAGGAGTGTGACTCTGTGTGACTCTGGGCCTTGTCTGCATGTGTCTGTACATGCGTGTGCATGCCACCGTGTGACTGTCTCTATGGGTGTGTACATGTATGTACGCCTAGCTGCAAGTACTTAAGTGTGCTGTGTGTGTCTTTGCATCTTGTTATATCTATCTGTCACCGTGCGGCTGTGTGTCTGCCTGTCTGGCTGTTTGCGTGTATGAGCGAGCGCCGCACATGTGTGGATGTGTGCTGTCTGCGTGTCCATCTGTGGCGAGCCTGTCTTCCCATGTCTTTGTTTGTCTGTGTGTCTGGGGCCTTTCTTTGGGTGTCTTGCAGTGTGGGTGCGTGTCTCGTTTCTCCTTCCCTGCTCAGCCCTTTCGGGAAGCTGGGGTGGCTCCCTGCAGCCTGGTTGACTTACGGCCAGCTGACTGGCAGGCAGCAAGGGTTCCACACCCCCTCTCCTGCTCTGCGGTGCTAATCACTGGGTTACATACAGATGGCAAATGTTTGGCTGCCAGGCTTGGAGGAGGGACTGCGGAGGGGGCTGCGCAGATGAGCAGACGCTGCTGAGGAGCGAGAAGACAATTTAAAAGCAGAAATGGGGGTAAACAAGCCTGCTTGGTTTTGGAGTTATGGGCGTGGGGTTCTCTCCAGAGGCATGGGATTTTATAGAGAGGAAGTGATGACCACGTTATTTTCCTTCCCCAATCTTGTTAGAGTCTTAGAATCACAGGATTTTAGAATCTTAGCATTTTGGAATCTATAGCAGTCGAGTCTTGACCTCATACTGTCTGGACTCCTAAAGCCATATTTAAGGACTTGAATCCCCTGGGGTCTTAGCACTTCTGTCCTTCTCTTCTGTCCCTCTTTGCTGGCCTTTCTGTCTATAGAAACGTGACCAGGGAATGACCTGGAAAGTTTGTCTGGACTCCTCCCCCCAAGCCCAACTCCTACCTCTGCCCAGCACATGGGCTCCAGTGGGGTTGGGACATTGAACTGGAATGTTCCCTCCCTGGGCAAGGACTTGCAGCCTGAATGGTCTTGGATCTCATAACTCTCCCCTGCCACCTTCCACGGGTCCTGCGTTTCAGCAAGCACAAAGGCGCCTGTGTTCCCAAAATGTTTTCAGCAGTTCAGAAGCTGATGAAACAGGTTGCAGGTGTGAGGAACCCGACCAGCGACCTGCGACCTGCGACCTGTGTGGGGGTGGGGATGGGCAGCTAACCGGGCAGCCACCCTCACCCGGATGTTGGCAGGGGTGTCTCCTTCCTCCTATTGCTCCTCAGGATAGCAGCAACAAGAGCAGACTACGTCCTTTCCCAGGATCCTGGGAGCCATGGACCGTTCCTTAGGGAGGTCATTCCACTTGCTTTGAAATCCTTCAGGATGCACCCAAACTCTTCAGCATGGCAGTTTTTCAGACTCAGACTACTGGCTGTCCCAACCCTCCCTTCCTCCCACCCTCAGTTGCCTGCTACACCAAACCCCCGACTTTGCATGGTCTCTTTCCTCTGCTTCATGGTGCAAACCTTCACTCATCTGTGGAATGCAAGCACCCACTCAATTGTAAGTTAGTGCTACGAGAGAAAGCATTTGACTTGTATCAATCTTTATTTCCCAGAATCTACAACATTTGGCACATGGCAGGTGTTGAATAAATGTTCGCTGAATGACTAACTGATTGAATGTATCCTTCACAGTCAGCTCATTTCCCCTCTGAAGTCTCAGTTTCCCAACAGGTGTTCACACCACCCCTGGGGTTACGTGTGTTTGGTAGTCTTTGCCTACCTTGCCTTCGGTTTTCACCAGATACGGGACCCGTTGGAGCTGACACAATGTTTGGTCAATCTTTCTACCTGCAGCCTCCGGTTCAAGGCCTGGCACCCAGCAGGTACCCAGTAAATGCAAGGAAGTTGTCAGCAGCCCGCATCAGTGAGTTGAAATCCCCTGTTGGTCCCAACTGCAAGTGCTGGTCCAAGCTGTTGGCAACATCTGCTTCGGAGTCTCATTTGCAATTAAACGTTCCCAGGCTCTTGCCACTTAATATTTAATAACCAGGCGGCTGGCCTTCTCTGGCAGCCACTTAAGCCCCTGATTGCCTCTTGACTGAACTTGGCCTTGTATGAGACATGGACTGCCTTGAGGTTAGGCAGAAAGCCCATATATTGAGTCTGGGGCCAGCAGAAGGCCAGACCCTCAGGGGCTGGTGGAAGAAACACCTATTGGCTTGAGGCTTTTGGGTGACCTTACCAGGCAAGAGGCATGTGGGGGATGGTCCAGTGGCTCCACCTCTCCTCTGCTGCCAGCCTGAGGGCTGTGCTGGCTCCTGAGGAGGAGGAAAAGGAAAAGTGCTAATGGGACATTCTCTGACACATATCCAAGTTGGGTGAGTAGAGAGAAAGGGGGATTCCGCCTGGGCTGTGTCCCAGCAGGAAAGGTGGTTCCATCCTGTGTGACTTGGCCACCAGGAGCCAGACCCAGTCCACGTGAGAGCCCGTGGCACCAGGGAGAGGGGCTTGGGCACCATGCCAGCCACCCCTTGCAAAAGGCTGCAGATGCCTTTTGGAGTTGACTGGGAAGGAGTTGAGACGACGGGACACATCGACTCTGGGGATGGCTGAGCTCCCGCCCAGTGCTGGGAAGCCCTGCAGGACCTGGGGACTCTGGCGTCAGCTCGGAAGGCTGGCCTCTGCAAAACTGCTGGGGTGAGAAGTGGAGAGGGACCCAGAGACAAGCAGCAGTCAAGGGAAGGTTCAGGAAGAGGGAAGAGCAAGAGCAAAGGATCTGCTACTGTCCCCATGGGGTCCAGAGAGGGTCAGGAAACAGACTTCAGGGCCAGCTTCTCCTGGGCTGTGGAGGAAGGTGCCGCTGGGCTTCATGCCCGGGAATCCCAGACTTGCCAGATCCCAGAGAGGATTGTACAGTCAGTTGACTTGGTTTCTGGTTCTTGCTTTGCCTCTGAAAAGTCCCTCTGGGCAAGTCCCTGCCCAGAGTGCTGTCACTGCATGCAGAGGACAACATGACTATCTGACCTCTTCTAGTACCGCTGAGTCCTCTGTTCTCCTCTCAAGTCAACTAGCCCAACCCAGGACCAGAAAGGCTACCCCTCCCCATCTGCAGGGCTGAGCGCGCAGCCCTTAGAAGGTTGTGCTTGGTGCAGATCTCGGTGCAATGAGCATTATTTATAAAGCGCCTACCATGTGCAAGGGACCGTGCGAAACGAGCCCTCTGCCAACTTACTCAATCTCATTTAATCCTTGTCAGTCTGTCCCCACTGTTTCCCTCAGCCACTCTCTAAATCCCAGCTCTGGTCCACCTTGTGTTTCCACCTTCCCCTGTACAATGCTCACCAACCACTGACCACTGACCTCTGTCGGAGCCTCCTCTCGGCTCTCCTGCACCCACCCTGGCCCCTGCAATCCATCCACTCCTTGCTAGCAACCAGCAGGCCTTTGAAGAACTGAAAGCAGATCACGTCCCTCCCCTGCCATGAAACTTAAAATCGTGATCCTACAGCCAATGCCCCTCTGCCTGGCTGGTCCCTTCCTCCTCTCCATGCTCATTTTGTGTTGTCTTTGCTGCCCCACACTGCCCTTCCCTTCTCCCAATGAGCCCCTCATGTCCCCCCAGGACTTCCCCGTGACTGCTCCTGTGGGTCACCTAAGCCTTGGTTCCAACGTCCACAGCTGGGAATGGCTTTTCTCATCACTCTGAAATCCCCTCCTCTCTGCACCCAGCCTCTCATTATCCCATTTCCAAACTGTACAGCTTTTATCGCCTTCTAGCATTTTTATTATTTATTTATGTCCCCCGCCGCCCCTGGATGCAGGCTTTGTCGGAGGCACTTTGGTTCATGCTGTTTGTTAACTCTCCGGCACCTGAGTAGGGACTCCATGGGATTTGTTATCGGCACCATGGCCTCAATCCATCCATGGGATGCAGTACTAGTATCCCAGTTTGCAGCCCAGCAAGGCCAAGTGCGAGAGTGACTCACCACCTCTCGAACCCAAACCCCCATCCCGCTGGTGCAGCACCAAAGCCTTACTCAGGAGGCTGAAAACCGAGGTTGTCATCAGAGCCAGAGCCCAGGAACCTGGAGCTCCATCAGGGGACGTGCTGGCGTTGGCACTGGTGCTGGTGGTGCCAGGGAGGTGCTTTTGGATTTTGTCCCCAGTGGGGTTCCTGTTATGAGACTGGGGCTCAGGGTCTAGGATGAGGCCCAGCCTTTCCCACACCCCTCTGCCCAGAGACAGTGCCCCCCACCCTGGCAGCTTCTGTTGAGGCTGCTGGGCCCCCAGGAAGCCTCAGGGATGTTTGGTGGTCAGCAGTCTGAGCCCCTGCTTGCCCCATGGGTTTCCAATGCTCCCTCCCTCTGCCACAGTCATTGCTACACAGTTAATGGAATAACAAGGCACTTTACCCATTATCTGATGCAAATACCTTTTGTTGCCGGCACTAGCTCTACAGCTGGGATCTCGTGGCCCACAGGCCTCCCACATGCCTCGCTCCCCTGCTCCAGCTCCAGCCTGGGAGGCAGGGGCCCAGCTGCGTACAGCCATGCCTGCAGGGCTGGCCCTGGAAGGAGGGTCAGGGTGCTCTGCTGCGAGGAGGCGGGCTGCAGCACCCGTCCTTACAAACGCAGTGAAGTGAAGAGAAATCCCAGCAACCACAGGGTGAGACCCACTGTGTGCAGGTGCTCCCCCCATTTGATCATCATGTGATGGCATACAATTGTGATCCCCATTGTGCAAAAGTGGACGTGGAAGGCACCTGCAGGGCCGTGCAGCCTTCAGGTGGGGGAGCACACCACGTCCCCATTCACACCCGAGGGGCTTTGTGCCTGTGTACCATTGAGACCTTATTCCACCAAGAATTCTACATTAATGGGTCTATTTACAGATGAATGAGATGTGGGGACTGCGGGGGCCTTGTTCATGGCCACACTGTCAGCAAATGGGACATCGGGAGCCCAGGAAAGTGATGTGTGTGTGGGAGTGGGGTGGGGGTGGGAGAGTTCCCAGAGCTTGCCCCTTTGGAAGCCTCTGTCCTGGGACCCCACTGTACCCCAGCACACCTGGCTTAGAGTGCATTTAGTACCTCCAGCATGTACAGGACGCCTGGTAAGTTCTGGGGTCACCTGGAGAGAAGGCAGACCTACCCCAGCAATCGTGTGACATTCAGAGGACAGCTGGTTCCTCCCCTGCCCCCCACCCCTTGAGGATGTGAAGAGGGAGTTTGGGTGTGACTGTGACAGGAGCAAGGCTGGAACTGGAAGGATGCTGCACAGGAGTGTCCTCTGCCTATCTTGCCTATCAGAGCAGGCCTTGCCCCTCCTCAGACAGGAAGCTGGGGCTTGGCTCCCACCCAGGTGTCTCCTGCTTCTTCCTGGAGCCCAAACTCAGAGCCTGTAAAGGGAATCGCGGTCCCCCCTGTCTGTCCCGCTCCTGAGCTCCTTCGCTGGGCCAGTTTCGAGAGTCTTCACAATCCCTTTGCCCTTCTCCCTCTGCACCCTCTCTAAGTCCTGCACACCCCAGTCCTGCCTGATCTGCTTCACCGGTGCTTCTTGGGGTCACTGCCCAGCTCCACCCTGCCTGCTCCCAGAGCCACTGTCTTCCTGCCTCCCTCCTGGGGACCTTGAATCCAGCCTGGTTTTGTCCCTGGCTTCCTGATTGCAAAGCTGTGTCCTGCTCTCTTTAGCAGCCCCTCCTCAGGGTACAGTCCAATTTCTTAGCCAGGTCTTCATCAATGCCTCTAGGTCACCAAGTTTTCCTGCATCCATGTGGCAGTCACAGGACATATACGTCCACATCTTTGTATACCCACTCCCTTTGCTTAAGAGCACCATTCCTGGGCAGGAGAGGTGACTCAGTGGTAGAGCGCTTGCCTGGTGTGCTGGAAAACCCAGGTTCGAACCCCAGCACCACATATACAACTAAGTGTCTGAAAAACAAAAACCAGATGAAAAAAATGAATGAAATTGATTCCTTCTTTTTTGCTCTAAAAAAATAAAAGCAAAAAAATTGAGAATAAATAAATACAGAACAGCATTATTCTTACCAACTCCTACTCACCTGTCAAAGCCCAACTTTTCAAGGGCCTCCTCTAAGAAACCTTTTTCACTGGGCTCCCTTCTCAGAGTTCGGGGACACTTTGGGCTTCTGCAGCCCATTCATGCCCCCTCCCTTAGTATACATTCCCATGAATTTTGCACATACTTTTTCTTTTCCTACTAGACTGTAGGCTCCCGGATGGAGTTGGAGGTACAGTTTCTGGGGCCTCCACCTGGGTTCAAACCCCGGCTCTGCCGTTGTCTACCTGGGTCACATTTAATGAAGGAGCTTGGGCTCCTTGTGCCTCAGTGTTCTCATCTGAAGGATGGGGCTGGGATGCAGCTCAGAGATAGAGCACCTGCCTAGCATGGGAGAGACCCTGGGTTTAAACCCCAGCATCGCAAACAAACAACCCAGACGTTCTGTCTTCTGCATGGAGTTGTGCTAAGAATGGAATGAGGATGAAGCACTTTGAAGAGGACCTAGCACATAATAGAGGCTCACTAAACAGTTATTTCTATTGTCACCTCTAGATCTCACATAGGCAGCTCATGCGTGGGTCGACTCACCGGACAAATAAAAAGCAGGTTCATCTTAGATCAAAGTAGAAACCAGCGGTTCTTGCATTCAGGATCAAGTAGCACCATGTGAAAAAGATCTGCCAGCCAACCCAGCAAGTCCAGGTGGGCCTGGGATGAGCTTTCTAGAAAGCCCCCTGCACCTTATTCTGATGCACCCTATTTTGAACTCAGAACCGCTGCTCTTTTGGGGGTGATAAATGAGACTTTGAGGTGGAAAGGAGCCTCCTGGGATCAGCCCTCTGAACCCCTATAGGAGGTGCCAAGGCCCTGCCTCTGGACCAGGAGGCCTGGCTGAGCCCTGGTTCCCTCTTTGGGCAAGTGGTTTCCTTTCCCGGTCTCATTTCTCTTTCAGAGGCACAGAGGTTCCTCAGGCCTCACCTCCCTGCTGTGAGGGCTGGATGAATCCCCCTTGGGTGGGCCTGAGACTTGGTGAGCGCTCTGTGAGGGACAGTGGCTCTTACCTTCGCCCCACAGCTGTTTGTCTTCTGAGAACTGCTCTCCCTGAGCGTTTTATTTTCTGTTGATAGATTCCAGCTCGTGTTCCGGGCCTGCACCTGCATACAAATGCCAAGAGGACCAGCCCACCCTGGTCTGTCCTCGCCCGCTCTCCACGGAGCACCAGACCGAGAGTGCCCGGCACAGCTCGGAAGTCCAAGGACCACCATGCCCGTCCAGCCTCCCTGGTTGTGGCCGGAAGCAACCAGGCTGCAGGTCCCTTTGACAGCGGGAATCCCTGTGAGAGAGTGGCTGCTGGGAGGGCTTCAGGGAACTTGGGAGCCACTGGGACAATTGGTAGCTGTTTGGGGGAATGAGGTTGGCAGTGCCCGGGTCCTCGGCACTGAGCCTCTGCTAGGCCCTTGCCAAGGCTGGGCCTGGTTTCCAATTGCCTGCCAGCTCCAGGGTGCTGGCAAGGAGGCCCAGGGGAATTCATGGCCCCTCTCTCCAGAGGGGTCAAGGAGGCCTAGGCGATGATCCACTCAGAGATAGCAGCTTTGTGCAGTCACGGGCAGCTCTGCTTCGAACTTGTCTGCCAGGCACGGGGCAGAAGGCTTGGAACCAGACCCTGCCGCCAGAACCCCTGGCTTTCAGGGGTCTGCACAGGACATGGAGAAACACAGGCCTGGCTTGAGCCTTGTGTGCTTGTCAGTTACCTCTGGGTGGCCCTAGTCAAAGCCTTGGCTGGGGACACAATAGTGAACAACACTAAGCCTCCACCCTGGGGAGCAGGGAGGTGGGATACGAGCTGGTGTGAGTCACGATAGCTGGCTGCCGGTGTCTGAGGTGGCAGTGCAGGGGCAGTCTCTGCCAGGATGATTGGAGAGTGCTCTCTGAAAAGGTGACATTTGAGCAAAGTCAGGTCCATGTGCAGAGGAAGAGGGTCCAGGCAAAGGGGACAGCAAAAGGGACAGCATGTACAAAGTCGTTAAGCTAGGACAAGATCTGGCATGTTTGTGAAGAGCCTGGAAGCCACTGCTGGCTAGAGGAGAGAGATAGAGAAGGAAAAGATGGGCCAAGAGGCCAGAGCCTGAAACTCCTCACAACCACCATCATGGTCTCCGTACAGTTGGGAAATGGAGCTCAGAGAGGTTAGACAGTTCCCCTGTGCCCACGCAGCTCGGCCATGGGAAGCACCTGTCTGGGTCCTCATGATGCCGGAGCCACTTATCACATGTTGCTGCAATGCTTTATCGTGAAGTGCAAGCAGCACCCAGAAATGGGGAACATGGGATCATTGGGTGCTGGTTGCTTTCCCTGCTGACTCAGTAGGGCTGCACGCTGAGCACCCAGGAGCTGGGTGCTCTGGGGACCTTCCTGGAGATCTGGAGCCTGACAGGCCTGGGTTCCAGTCCCCAGTGGGCCAACTTTCCTAGACCTTGCTTTGCTTTTCTGAATGCTGGGGGTGGGGGATACCTGGCAGGGACCATGAGCCCACCCAAGAGGAGGTGAGTGAGCAGAGAGCATTGGTCACCCCATTCGCCCACCACGCCTCTAGAGTGGTCCTCACCTTACAGGGCCCTGCCCTGGGCATGTGTTAAGGAGGCAGTGTCCCTCCCCAGAGGTGCTGACTGGGGGCCTCACAGGGGGCTTCTGTGCTGGGGGTCAAGGGGACCACCCTTGGGACAAGGCTGCTGCAAAATCTTGTCTGGATGGGAAATGTTGGCATCCCCCTATTGTCCTCTCCCAGGGGCTCTCTGCTTTTCCTCTGTGGCATTCATCACGCTTGTAATTACTTGTTTAGCTTCTGTCTGCTTCTCTGGGCTGTGTGCTCTCTCGTTCTCTGCTGGCCTTGTTCATGGCTGGGTCCCCAGCACCGAGCAGCCTGCCTGGGGCGTAATAAATGTTTGTTGGGAAAACAAACCAACAGCCAGGCTGGCTGGATGAAAGCACGGATGCTCTTTGGAGCAGCTGGACTCAGCTTTCCCTGGAGGCTTGGGTTCCAGCACAGGCTCCTGGGCCACCCACTGCTTGTGAGATCTGGGGCAAGTCACAGTGTTCTCTTGAAAGCGAGGTGGGTTAGCGGGCGGAGTGAGGTGGGGCAGCAAGTGAGAGATCCTGGGGCAACCTAGGGAAATGGGTTCTCAATAGAGGAGGAGGCAGGAAGTGCTGGGCTTGTCCAGGGGACCCCGATGTCCAGTGGGACTGGTGCTCATTTTACACTGTGGTGTGTGTGTGAGAAAGAGAGAGAGAGAGAGAGAGAGAGAGAGAGAGAGAGATGTTGCTGTGGGTGTGCATCAGGAAGCCCACACCAGGATGGTAAAGGTCTCACCTGATGCCCCCTGGGGTGGGAGACAGGCCACCTAGTTCTTCTGCTGCCCATGCAGCCCTTGGGCCTGGAGGTGGGAAAGGGGAAACGTTTTCAGATGAATCCCCAGCCCTGGCACTGCAGATGCGAGTCACCTGGAGACCTCGCGCTGCTTCCTCCTTCCCCTCCTGGGGCGGAATTGGGCGCGGATCCGGGCCAGCGTTCCTCACTGGGGTCAGGGGGCGCACAGCAGCTAGCTAGGACCTGATGGCGTGTGTGCGCGTGTGGGTGTGTGCGTGCGTGTGCACCCCCGCGCCTCTGCGAGAAGGAATTCTATCATGGAAATCGTTTGCTGGCCCTCGGTGGCACAGGGTCGCGCAGCAAGCTGGCACTAGAATATTTCGAGCTGGCGGTAATGAAAGCAAACGGCAATTTGGCGCGTCTTCAGGCTTGAAAGCCGCAGCGCGGCGTTCGGTCATCAGCGGCCGTTATTACCCACCGCTAATGGGGCTGCTGCTCCCGGGCCGGTGAGGGAGAGGAGGGCTCAGAGAGGTTAAGTGACTTGCCCAGCATCACATGGCGGGTAATAGGAGGGCAACGTCCAAGGCGGAGTCTGGCCTCTCCCCCTCCCCCAAGGCCGGGCTGCTCCCCGGAACGCGGCTTCTCTGAGCATTTCCTGAGCGCTGGTTTCCATAGCAGCAGGGCCATTCCTGCACAATGGATCCCCATCTTCCCTGGGCTTGAGGCTGTGGGGGCTGCAGGGGTGGGGAAGCCGCATCTTGGGGGACTGCCTGGGTGCAGGAGGGGAGGAGCAGGACAGGTCATTTGGACGGTTTTGGAGCCTCCAGCCTTTACAGAAGGGCCACCCTTGTTCAGTTCTTCTGGCGCTGAGTCTGCTTCCAGGGACGCTGAGAGAATGAAATACAAAATCATCAGAACACAGAGACCGGGAAGGACAGAGACAAAAGAAATTATGCAAAGGCCAAGGCAGGAAAGACTTTCATCCTTACAACCTTGGGAGGGAGATTTTGTTTATCCCCATTTCACAGATACAGAAACTGAGGGCAAATGTGGCCCTGCCCGAGGTAGAGTGGACAGAGCCGGCCAATCTCACCTGGATATTCCCTGACCCTATCCTGGACCTGCAGAGTCCAGTCTGCTGGAGTGGAACCGGCACTCTTCCTTGAGGGAGTTCCCCAGAAGAATTTTCTAGAGAGCAAACTTTGAGAGTATTGCTGACAGAGTGGCTGCCCTGTACTCTGCTTAAGTTTATGCAGCACGTAAAGACACAGCCAGGATTTAGGACCCAGAAGGGAGCCAAAAAAGAGAGGAAAGTGACAAAGAGAAGCTTTTCAAAGCAAGACAGATATGCCTCAGAAGAGATGGCAACGAGCAAGAGAAATAAAAAAGTCAGAGACACACGCGGAGCCGTACGTAGAGCTGAGAGAAGGGGTAATCGGGTAGCATTAGAGAGAGCTTTTAGTGACTGTGGATTGCCTGTCACTCCAGACACAAGAGCTCGATGAGGTAGGTCCTGGCTTTGGGCGAGGAGACTGAGGCATGGAGAACACAGGGGCAGACCTCCCCAGCTTTGAACACTGGCGGCCTGGCTCTGGGAGAGGTCAAGGCTAACCCCCCAGGCTGCCTCGGCTGCCTCTTCAGCAGACAGTGTGGGGGCTCAGATTGTTGCTCAGCCACTTACCGCCTGGGTGACTCTGGGACCCTTCCTGTGCCTTGGCTTCCTCACGCAAAATGGTGACTTGAGTACCTATCTCAAATGCTTTCCGGAAGGCTTGTCTGAGGTGCAAGGAAAGTACATAGAGAGGATCTGGGGTGCAGCTGAGTGACAGCAGCCTTGCCTTGCATGCGTGAGACCCTGGGTTTGATTTCCACCATTACAGGGGTAAAAATAGAAGGAAAAGAAAGAAAGAAAAGTGCATAGGGCAGGGCCTGGTGCTAGTGAGGACGCCTGATTCAGAAGGCAGAGATCCTCACAAATGCTGAGCTTCTTAGGGCTTCTTTGCCCTGAACTCAGTGAGTCCTGTTCCTCTCTGAGCCCAGAGCAAACCTACCAAACACAGAAGCAACCATGGGACCAAAACAGAGACCTAAATCGTGCCCTACCTGCTGCTCTAGCTGTGAGCCTCAGTAGGTTCTATCGGGAACCCCCACCCTGAGATCACAAGAGTTCACTCCAAGCCTGCTGGGCCCAGATGCTACCGTGGCTCTGGTCAGCATCATCACCTCCACAGGGTACTTGCCAGGTATTCTCTGGGTACCGTGGTCACTTCTTGCTGAGGCTAAGACACGGAAGCCCTGGGGCTGCTGCATTCACTCTCCCAGGAAGAACAAATTCTCCCATTGCACAGATCAGGAAACAGAGTGTCAGAGAGGCCACACATCTGCGGAAAATCAGAACCAACACATGCCTCTGGCTATGCTCTGGTTGCCTCTGACAAGCATTGGCTGAGCCCCGGCTGTATACCTGGCCTTGGCAATACATGTAAGCATGGTCATTCCCTGCATCCTCCCCCAGGCTGGGAAAGCAGAGGAGGGACGGGTGTCCTTCCCAGGTAGCGTGATGGGTGTTGCACCCGTAGCTGATGCTTACTGAACATGCCAGGCATATTCCCAAGGGGGTATCTTGAATGGACCCATGACCCCACCTTGCAGCCCTGCAGACAGGTGGTGCAGAGCAGCCAGCTGTGGTCCAGCCCCCGTTCTCCAGCTGCATGGTCGTGGGTTGAGTGGAGAGAGCTTGAGAAACGAGCCCTGTGCTCACTGGGCCTTTTCCAGTGCCACTGAGCAGTGTGAACTTCATGTCTTTACTCTCGTGACAATAGGCCATCCCAAAGGGCTGCTGGTCGTGAACCCTGTTTTCACATAATGCTGAGGTGGGTTTTTAATGGTCTACTATTATTATTATTCCCATTTTACAGATAACGAACACTGAGGCACAGATTCTAAGTAGAAGGTTTGAACCGTGCACTTGAGGGCCCAGACCTGTCTCCTAACTGCTTCTTGGTACTCTGGGAAGGGGAGGATGAGGGTGGGTCTGGGGCTCTGGGCTGGCATCTGGGAGTGGGTGGGGTTTAGACTGAGACTTGGAAGACAGGTGTGAGGCTGCAGGGGGGTGGTGCATGCATGGGGTTGGGGCAGACTAGCCAGCAGTGGTGGCTGTGGGGCCAGGGCTGGAGGGTGGCAGCAGCCAGAGACAGAGCCATCTGTAGAGGCTCACGTAGCACTCTGTGAGCAGAGCTGAACCGCCCAGCCGAGGAGCCAGCTGCAATCTCATCTTGTCACCCAGGTTACGCTCTGTTAGTAAAATCAAAGTGAGGTCACGCCCCCTCCTGCGCTCAGAACACTCTTGTGGCTCCCCCATTGCGTGCAGAGGAAAAGCCGAAGTCCTTACAGTGGCCTGCAAGGTGGTGCCCTGGCTGACCCGTGCCTATTCCTCTGGCTTTGCCTGCATCCAGTCTCCCCCAGCTCACTCAGCTCTAGCAACACGTCTGCGGAACATGCCGTGCACGCTCATGCCCCTTCTGTCTGCAAAGGTCTTCTCCGAAATATCTACGGGGCTCCCTCACCTTGCCAGTTTTTTTTATAGACAGGCTTGGCCTGACTATCCTGTTTAATATTGCAGCACCCCACCCCTGTGCCTCCCACACCTCCCATTCCCCTTTCTGGGTTTAATTATTACTCTTTCGCATCACTTACCACCATCTGATACGCTATGTATTTTACTTGCTTGTTTGTTTAGTGTCTGGCGGTCCCTGGGATAATGTCGGCTCCAGCACGGCTGGGATTTTTGTCTGTTTTGCTCTCTGCTGCATCCCCAGAACTTAGAACACTACCTGGGCACATAGTAGGTGCTTAAGAAAAGTGGGTGCTGCACGAATAAAAATAGCAACTATGATGTCATTTTACCATCACCATCACTCTGCAAGTCATTGTCTCCATTTAGTCAATTTTGGAAACTGAGGCTCAGGTGGGGAAGGCAAAGGGCTGACCTAAGTTCACATATCTAGTAATGGGGCATTGTGGGTAAGTAAGGCCAGCAGAGTCCCCTTTGGGGATTTCCCAGCTAAGGGAGCAGCCTGTCCTTTCTCTGGACAGATCACACCCAGTGATGGATCCCTACAGGGCTGATGGACTAGCCCAGTCCACTGACCCTAGGCCCAGGCCCTGGTGCTGAGAAGAGAGAAGCACAGCCCTGTCATGGGTGGTAGCCTGGGACAGAATGCCTTAGACACTGTTATAGGTTGGGTTGTGCCCTCAACCCCTGCCAAAAGTAATCCTACGCTGAAGTCCTACCTCCCACTAACCTCAGATTGTGATTGTACTTGGAGAAAGGTCTTTAAAGAGGTAATTAAGTACACATGCCCTAATAATCTCAGTACCATGAATGTGTTGTATTTCACTACTATAAGTAGGTGGTATTATTATGGCACCGTTGCCTTTAAGAAAGACTTGAATGAGGCTGGAGCGGTGGCTCGGCAGTTACAGTGCTTGCCTGGCATGCGTAAGTACGCGAGTTCAAACCCCAGCACTATGTACACAACGACGTCTCAGAGCAACGAAGGCCACGTGAAAATCTAAATAAAAAATTGTTAAAAAATAAATAAAAAGGTGATTAAGTGAAAACAAGGTCATAAGGATGGGCCTTAATCAATACGATGATGTCCTCATTTGAAGAGGAGATTAGGACACAGACACAGCCAGAAGGAGGGCCACCGGGGAGAAGATGGCCATCGCACCCAAGGAGAGAGGTCTCAGAGGGAGCCAGCCCCACCCCTTGATCTTGGACTTTTTTTTAGAAAGAGGGGACAGTGAGAGAGAGAGAAGCAATTTTTATTTAGTTTTTCACGTGATTTTTATTCCTCGAACACTTGGTTGTGTATGTGGTGCTGGGGTTCGAACTTGTGTGCTTGCGCATGCCAGGCAAACGTCGTAACCACAGAGCCACCGCTCCAGCCCTTGATCTTGGACTTTGATCTCCTAAGTAGATTTCTGTTGTTGAAGTCACGAATGCAGACGCTCATGCCCATCTCATCCTTATAGGATATGCAAGGTATATCGCAATCATCCCATTTTATAGATGAAGAGATAGGCTCAGAGCGAGGAAGTGGCTCATTCAGGGTGAACGGCTGAGATCTGTACTGAATGCTCAGCCAGAAGCTTGCAGTCTGGAGGAAGGACGGGCCATGTCACAAGCTGCGCTGGCCGTCGACCCCCATGGTCAGGCGAGGGCTGCTGAGTTCAGAGAACCAAGGGCTCCATGTGATGGGGGCAGTCAGCCAGGCAGAAGTGTTTGGGCCTGAGGAGTGAGTACCATTTAACGAAGGGCAGTGGCACTGCAGGGTTTGAGGTGACTGGTTGTCCAGGGGTGTAGATGGTCTTCACAGCCTCCTTGGCCAGATGTGTAATGGTCAGAGCACAGGGACACAGTGCACATTGGAGAGAGAGGGGAGGTGACCAACTGGTGCTAGAATAATAGCAGGCATTCTGCGAGAGTGGTTTCTAGTGTTTAGGGCTCAGGACCCATTTAAAAATGACTGAGAACCCCAAAGAATTTTTATTATTTTATCTGTTGATAATTATCATATCATAAATTAAAACAGAGACATTTTCAAAACACACTCTTTTAGTTATCAAAGTAGTGGATACCACAGCGCATGCCTGTAATCCCAGCAACTCAGGAGGCTGAGGCAGGAGGATTGCAAGTTTGAAGTCAGCCTCAGCAACTTAGTGAAGCCCTAAGCAATTTAGTGAGAAACTGTCTCAAAATAAAATATAAAAAGAGCTGGGAATGTGGCTCAGAAGTAGAGCACCTCTGGGTTCAATCCTTAGTACCAAAGTAATGAGGTGGGGAGGTTGGGGTGTGGTCCAGTGATAGAGCACTTGACTTCCACTTTCAGCACAACAAAAGGAAGAAAAAGCAAGAAATAAAAAGGTCATCTTCTCAACAATCCTCTAGTATGGGTACTGTCATCACCATCCCATCATAGATGAGAAAGCTGAAGCTCAGAGACACTCTGTGGTCTAAAGCTTCAGCTTAGAGCAGAGTCGGGATTTGAACCCAGGCATCCTGGCTCCAGAGCTCAAGCTGTGGATCACTGTTACCTGGACACAGTGCAGCTGTCTGCAGCCGCATCCCCGGCGTGGGGTTTGGACACTCTCCTGGGAGTCCTGGGCTCAATCCTTGGAACCTGCCTGGAGTGAGTAGGACAGGGTGCAAGGAGTTAACCTTTCCCGAGATGAGACCTGAAATCCTGAGAGGGATGCTTCACCCTGGAGGCGCACCAGGCATCCCACACCCACCTCCACACCCAGGCAGGGGTGAGAAGTCTGCTCTGACAGCACAAGACTTTGAAATGTTATTTCCCGAAGTGTCTCCTCACCCCTACCACAGCCCAACGCCTCTGGAATGCGGGCTCCTTCGGAGAGGCAGCTGGTTCCTGCCCTTCCCTCGCACAGAGTCTGGGACCAGCCACTGGGTGGGGGTAGGATACCCCCTGGCTGGAATCTGCTCTCCCTCTGCAAGCCTTGCCCAGCCCGCCTGGGTCTTTATTCAGCTCATTTTAGGGACACTTACTGAGAACCTCCAGTGTGCCATGAAGCGTCACAATCAGAACATGGCATCTGGTCATTTTGCAAATCCAATCCATCAATGCTTGTTGAACATTTATTATGTGCCTGACACTTAACTGTATACCTGGGACACTGTACAGAGGAGAAAGACAGATAAGGACCCGTCTCTTGGGGAAACTTAGATCCATGTGGAAAGGGAAGATGAGAGCAGTAATAAGGAGCGGCATAGGATGGCAGGAAGCACAGGAAGGTCCATGCGAGCTTAGCCGAGGAGCTCAAGAAGAATCGTGGCCGAATGAAAAGCTGAGACAGACTGGGAGCTGTCAGGGAGCCATCTGAGTCGCCACCCTATTGCAGTAGTCAAAGCAGGATAGCTGTGTAACAAGCACGCCCTCGGTGGCCCAGGTAATCAACGTGTATCCATCTGCATTTCACAGTTCAATAGGGGTCAACTCCTGAGGGTCATTCGGGACCCAGGCTCTTCCAATAAGTGGCTTTGACATCCTTTGGGGTTGTGGCTTCTTTTCTGGATTCTGTATTCCGTAGAACAGGACAGAAAAACTCAGGGCACAGAAGACCATGGGGAACATTTTAGGGCAGACAGGCCTGGAAGGGACTCATGGTCAACTCACCTGTTTGTGTGGAGACACAGGTAGAAGGAGACTTGGCGTCAGCACCCATAATTCCCCAGGTAAACTCCATGGAGGGGATCTGATTTCCTAAGCGACAAGGGCCCTTTGGAAAGGGGCATGGATTCTGGTCGGCTGCAAACTTCTAACCAGTAGATTCTCACTGCATTATGTTGGTCAGGATTCTTTCCACCTCGAATGATGAAAAAACCCAACTGGAACTAATTAAGGAAAAACTGGAATGAACTGGCAGTTTCAGGAGAGGCTGGATAAACTGACTCAGCAAGGCCACACTCTCTTCTTGGCTTTGTCTTCCCAACCTGTGGCAGGGGAAGTGGCCGCTTGCAGATGGACAGGAACTCAGGTGCTCCAAGATCAGCAAGCCTGGAGGGAGAGAGAGCTTCTCTCTCCTCTGTGTCATGCATCCTCATGTTATGTCCATTCATTGGTCCCAGAAAACCACTTGTGTCCTGCCTGGGACTTGGGACCATGCTTGTAGAGTCCTTATGGAGTCCAGGAGGGACTGTTTTCCCAAAACAGGACTCAAACAGATAATGCCATCAAGTCCACTGTGGGAACTTTACTAGAACTTTCCAACAGCATTGGGCTTATCACACTGTCCTAGATGTCAAAGGGGATGGGAATCCTGAGAAAGATGGGTGGCTCAGATCTTCATTGATAGCCATGGTTTTTAGGAGCCATTTTTTTTGCAGGGTGGGGTGCTAGGGATGGAACCCAGGATGTTTAACCACTGAGCCACAACCCCAGCCCATTTTATATTTTATTTTGAGACAAGGTCTTGCTAAGTTGCTTCGGGCCTCACTGAATTGATGAGGCTGGCTTTGAACTTGTGATCCTCTTGCCTCAGCCTCCAGAGTTGCTGGGATTACGGTGCCACCATGCCTGGCTGGACCATGTGATTTTTATGGTGCCAAAGTATAACTTTTCTTCCTCCCCAACTTAAGTTCAGAAACTGTAGGAGGCAGGAGGTGAAGAAGAAAACATCTGCTTACTACAGATAAAGCTGTTCAGAGAATGTGGCTTTGGGCCGGCGGGCAAGTGGGCTAACGGCCACCCTCATCACAGGTCCCTCCCCTCTGACCCCAAGGCAGAGGTGTCTTCACACACGTGCTCCAGTTGACACACGGCTCAACTCCCCCTCCCTACTCCTGGCTGGGCCAGGTCCCAGATGGAGACCCCTCCCCACCCCACCCCTTCTCCAGAGCACACTGCACCAGGGTGAGGCCTGGTAGGTAGAACCGTCAAAGTGTCCCCTGAGGGTGGGGAGCTCCTGGGATTTGCAGGGGACAGGGAGTCAGTGGAAAAAGGCGTGCTTGTTTTCCCTTCAAACAATGCAGTCCACTGTGACCATTTAAAAAAAAAAAAGAATTGTAAAAATGGAGGCCACCTTCAGCTCCATCTCCTGTTAACTATCGTTACATGTTGGTGTGGATCCCTCGGGCCTTTGCGAGTGTGTGTTTAAACAAAATTAGAATCATGCTTTATGCATAATTTGTTATCTGGCTTTCTTCAACATTCTATATAAAGCATTTCAGCACGGCCACCAGGCTGTGGGTGGCACGAGGGTAGGAGCCACGTCCGCTTGATAAACCCTGTCTCTCTGGGGCCGAGCCACGTGCAAATCATACCGTTGAAAATAATAGACACAGGTAATATTGATTAGGTGACTTCTAGGTGTCACCGTGCATGGTTTACTTCTATCCCAATAAAACAGGCATTTCTGTGAATCACGTCTTGCAGAACAGGAAATTGAGGCCAAGAGAAGTAACTCGTCTAAGGTCACCCGCAGTGTCACATCTCCACATGAGCGTGTCCTCATAGGTGCATCTTCCCACTTTGAATTAGAGACTGAGGGGACAGCTTCCCTGGGACAGGGCTTCTCTTTTGGACAGGTTTAGCCCAGTTTGGGTGGGACCTGCGGGCTGCAGTTGGGTGGGCTGCCTGGCCTTTGGTCAGTCCTCCCGGGATCCTTCGAAGCCTGGATCGGGGCTGGCCTTGGGTCTACCTCCCCTTGGCCAGGACCTGCCTGTACCAGCTGAGTGCAGCCTTGTGTCCACCCACCTCCCAGACCTCAGGCTCTCCCACACGCCCGTTTATCATCTTTCAGAATTCCACCATCTCAGGCCACACTGGTTCCACGTCCATGTGAGTGTACGTGAGAGACTCTGGGCCCCCTGGAACCCGCTCTTCTCCCATGCACGACAGGGAGCAATGCCTCCTGGGAGGAGCCCTCGACCAATTACTGTAGGAACTGGCGGCTCAGAACTTCAGCTTCTGTGCTCGCTCATTGGCT
Source organism: Aplodontia rufa (assembly GCA_004027875.1). Classification (NCBI taxonomy): domain Eukaryota; kingdom Metazoa; phylum Chordata; class Mammalia; order Rodentia; family Aplodontiidae; genus Aplodontia; species Aplodontia rufa. The sequence goes on from PVKS010001677.1 coordinate 78,252, forward strand.
CTCAGGGGAGCATCTCTGAAGCTCAGTCCGTGCTGCTTCCCAGAATTCCCCAGCACGATTAAAGACCAGCTGCCCACGGTGGTAACTGGCTTGCTGTTAAACATCGTGTCTGCTTCATTCTCTCCCTGTCTCATTTCCTTCTCTCTTCCTCCCCAGTGCTTCCTGGGGTCACCTCTAAACACACTTGGATCTAACCACCACCCACCGGAACCTTCCCCTCTTTCCAGGCCCTGTCTCTACTCTTTCTCCTCTAATCCATTTCCCACACTCATCTCCAAAGTCACCTTTTAAAATATTCCATTCACCCCACTACTTTGCTGATCTCCCGTACCCACCAAACGGAAGTCCTCAACTCAATGTTCATCAAGGCTGCATATGTTTCCACCCTGTCAGGCCCTCTGGCACCCTTCTGAGGCTGCATGGTCCATGCTAACCTGTCCTCATCCTGTGCATGGGCCATCTAACCTGTCTCACACGTCTCTGCCTTTGCACATGCTGTTCCCCATGCCTGGTATGCCTTTCCCTACCTTGTTCACTCTGAAAAAGTCTCCAACTAATCTAGCCACACCTACCTCAGAAGTCACCTCCTTCTGAAGCCTTCTTAGATCACCCTAGGCAATGACAACTTCTCCTTTTTTATGTCCCACTTGTTAATTATCTCTTTTACCCAAGACTTCCTGTACTGTAGTTGTGTTTGTATATTTCTGTCTGCCCCACAGAGCTGTGATTTCCTTACAGGTGGGTTATTACTTTGGGACAAATCAGACTCCAATAAGTTCTTTTTGTTGTTGTTGTTGTTGTTGTTGTTGTTGTTGTTGCCCATGAGGGGGATGGAACCCAGAGGATCTATACTACTAAGCCACACCCCAGCTCTCCACCCTTTTTGAAATTTTGAGACAGGACCTCACTAAGTTGCTGAGACTGGCCTCGACTTTGTGATCCTCCTTCCTCAGCCTCCCAAGACACTACTGAGATTGTAGGCGTGTACCACCATGCCCAGCAGTGTAGATATTATTTGCTATCCAAACTCTCCTAGCTACTCAAAACCTGGGAAGAAAGTTGTTTAGGATAACATGGTGGCCCTCATGATTCTGAATCCATTGCTGAAAGCCCTGCTACCCACAGTCAGGATTTCGGTGGATTTGGGTGGCCAGGGATACTTGGATGTGAATGAATGAATTAGAATGAATGAGGGAGTCCAAAGCTGGGAGTGTTCATCAACTCTGGGCACAGACCTGTGTGAAGTTGGTGGAGGGGAGGGAAGCAGAGAACATGGAGATGCCAAGCCCGAGCCAAGAAAGTTGTTTTGCTTTGGAATATATTATTTTTGCAGGTTGCTATAGTTACCGCTGTGAAATTAAAAATTAAAACCTTGTGAAAGAGAGAGGGTTGACTGAGATGAGGCAGTTCCTTGACAGGCTGAGTTATTTATCTTTTCCCCATGTAACATCTGGTTATGTGCTTGCAAATTTATTTTTAATTCAGAGCTCTAAAAAGGATTTCGCGGTGGTGCACAGTGCCCGGATGAACAGTTCGGGAGGGGAAGGTTAGCGGGTGGAATCCAGGGGTGACTGGCGACCCCGAGCTTGTCCCCTGGCCCTTACCCCTGCTTCTCAGGCAACCTCTAGGAACCAGAGGGTGGTTCAGATGCATCTGGACCTCCTGCCAATCAAGCCCCAGCCGTAACCATGGTTCCCAGATGCAGAGCCAGGATGGAGGCTGTTGTCTGGTTCCTGCGGTTCTCTGAGCAGGAGGACAAGCAAGGCTGGGGACGGTTCACATTCCTGGCTCTCCAGGCGGTTTCCTAACCTGTGTGCCTCTGAGTGTCTTCCAGAATCTTCTTGGTTACCCTGATCTGACCCCCAGAAAGGCAATCACTGTGGGTTAGCGGAGGCAACACCGACTGGAGTTCAGAGATGTGACATGTGGGTCCAGCCCAGCCACCATTCGCTGTATGACTTTGAGAAATCATCTTCCCTCTCTGGTCTCCATCCTCCTAATTCTTCAGGGAAGTGCTGGAGTCTGTGGCATGTCCGCCTGCCCCCAGACCTTTATTCTAGGCGTCTAAGAAGTTGCCAGGGGTCATTGGTCCTTATGTGTGTGCTTCTGCCCTACCGCCCAAGGTGGCAGGTTGGGGTTCCAGAGCAGGCTGCCCTGAGGTCTCCCTTCCTTGCCAAGCATTCCCTCTGCGGACTTCTCTTCCCCAGATGTGTGCAGGACTCCTTTCTCCAGGTCTCTGATTAAATGTCACCTCCTCAGCCTGGGCACCAGCTGATCTGAAAGGCCTCCCACTCCTGCCCTGTAGCCCTCTAATAGCCACCACTGGCTGGTGTAGCCAGCGGCCCGTCCCCCTCCTCTGCTCTTCTGTCTACCTCCGTCTGAGTTACCTGTGGTCCTTCCGATGCACCGTCCGATGGTCCACAGCAGCTTGATGCTCTGTCCCCATGCCTTACTCCATCTCCTCACCTGGGCATTGAGTCATGCACAAAATACAGAAAGATATTTTCAGAGAGACCACATCTGTATATCTTTTATTACAGTATATGGCTATAATTATTCTATTTTACTATTAATTGCTGTGCATAATCATCCATTAAAGTTTACAGGTCTATGTACAGAAAAAGCATAGCATGTGTGAAGTTTGGTACTGTCCCTGGTTTCAAGCATCCCCTGGGGGTCCTGGGCCGTGTCCCCTGTGCGTGGGGGGCACAACTGTGGAATACATTTTGCCTGCCCATCTGCCTTCTTGTTGTCTGTCTTCCCTCTGGGATGTAAACTCTGCAAGAGCAGAGACTGTTCATCTTGGTCACAGTTGTATCCCTGTACCCAGAGCAGAGCCTGGCCCGGCACAGGACTTAAGAAGTGTCTGTCAAGTACACGGATGGATGAGTGAGTGAGCAAAAAACCAAACATTTGCTGGGTGCAGTGGAGCACACCTGCCATCTCAGCAACTCAGGAGGCTGAGGCAGGAGGATCTCAAGTTCAAGGCCAGCTTGGGCAACTTAGTGAGACCCTGTCTCAAAATAGAAGATTAAAAGGGCTGGGGATGTAGTCTGGTGGTAGAGGACCCCTGGGTTTAATCTCCAGTACCACAACAGAGAAAAAGAAAAAGGAGAAAGAAAGAAAGAAAGAGAAAGAAAGAAAGAAAAAGAAAGAAAGAAAAGAAAGCATTTATTTATTGGTCCTTGCTATTGGTGAGATCGGGTTAGGGCAAGGTTAGCACTAAGGGGGACTGAATAAGACAAAAATCTGCCAGGTGAGGAAAAATGAATGTCAAAGGCAGCTATAGAGGAAGAAATGCATTCCTCATAATGGCTTGTGTGTGCATGTGTGTGCGCACGCATAGTGTAAATGTGTGGTGTGTGCTTGTGTGCATGTGTGTGTACTTGTATGCATGTGCATTGTGTAAAATGTGTGTAAGTGTGTGTATGTGTGTGGCATGTGCTTGTGTGCAACTGTGTGCACGTGCATGTGTGCATTGTGTGTACATGTGGTATGTGTGTTTCTGTGCATTGTGTAAGTGTGTGCATGTGTGTGTATGTATGTGCATTGTGTGTGTGGTTTGTGTGCATGTGTGTAAGTATGTGCATGTGTGTGCATCATGTAAGTGTGTGTACGTGTGGTGTGTGTGTGTGTGCACATGTGTGCATTGTGTAAGTATGTGTACGTGTGTGGTATGTGTGCTTCTGGGCATGTGCATAAGTGTGCATTGTGTAAACGTGTGTATGTGTGTGGTATGTGTGTTTGTGTGCATGTGTGTGCATGTGTGTGCATGTGCATAAAGGTGTATGTGTGGTATGTGTGTTTGCATGTGTGTAAGTGTGTGCATGTGTGTAAGCATGTGCATGTATAAGTGTGTGTACATTGTGTACGTGTGTGCATGTGTAAATGTGTGCATGTGTGTAAGTGTGTGCATGTATGTACATTGTGTACATGTAAGTGTGTGTGCATTGTGTAAGTATGTATATATGTGTGGTATGTATGCTTCTGTGCATGTGCATGTATGTGCATGTGTATAAGTGTGTATGTGTGGTATGTGTGTAAGTGTGTGCATGTACATGTGTGCATGTGTAAGTGTGCATGTATGTGCATTGTGTATGTGTGTGCATGTGTGTGCGTTTGCATGTATGTGCATTGTGTACGTGTGTGCATGTGTGTAAGTGTGTGCGTGTGTGTGTGCGTGCTTGCATGTGTGTGTGTGTTGTGGGAGGCTCTTCTGCAGCTATAACAATGACCCTATGGGGTGGGATGATAGAAAACAGCTGTATGTATGCAGCTGAAATTCTCTTGTAATAACAAAAGTAACGACAACAACTGCTTGTTGAGTACTTATTACATTTCAGACACAGTGGTATAGAGAAATTAATTCTGGTCTTTACAAAAGCCCAGGGAGCTCATCATTATTATTTTCACTGCTGTATCCCAGTGCCCAGCACATGAGAGGCAGTCAATGTGGGTTGATGAGATGAACAACGCTCTTTTCTTACAATAAAGACATCCGATCAGATAGGGTGTGTGATTTGTCTGTGGATACACAGCTAGGAAGTGACAGAGCCAAGCGTCAAGCCAGGTCTGTGTGCTCTGCCCCGATGGAAAAGGGGCTCTCCCCACTGTGACTGGCTTCTGTGAGCCACCGCATTCCACCCACCATCCTGAAGAAATGACTGCCCACCCCATTGCATCTTGCTCAGAAAAGACCTTGGGCTGGATGGAATAGAAGGCAGGCAGGTGGGTTTAGCCCGGCCGCTGGAGGCTTTGAAGCATCCTGGCTCATTGTCATCATCCACTGTGCCTGATGGGGACCATGTGGGAGGACCAGGGAACATTTTGTGGGCAGACAGATTCCAAACTTCTTGACAGGTCTGGACTCATTACCCAGGCTCCCCCCATGGGTGAGCTCCAAAAAGCCTGGCTGAAGCCCTGGGCTGCATGTTCAGCAGGGATGAATAATTAAAGAACCATCAGGCGCCAACAGCTTGGCGAGGGGGGTGTTGTGTGGTTGGCAGCTCTGCGTCCCAGCCCGACTCTGTTTTTGGGTAGAGGCTGCTGTTCCTGATGACTGATTTGATGGCTCTCTGAGCGAGCGATCCCACAGCAGAGGGGCCTATTTGACCATCCTAGTGGTAGAGGGCAGTTGCAGCCAGGCTGCACCCAGCTTTAAATCTGGTCACCTCCTGGACCCACTGGGGGATCTCAGGGAAGTTTCTGCTTTTGTGAAGTCACCATAGTAGTGCTGGCTGTGCAAGAACCCTGGAGAAGGAGCTGGGTCGGTCTCAGGTCTTAGTTAGGCTTCCTCCTTCCTCTTTTTTTTTTTTTTTTCAGTACTGGGAATTGAACCAGGGATACTCTACCACTGTACCACATCCTCAGCCCTATTGATTGATTGATGGGACTGGGGATTGAACCCTGGGTACTTTACTGCTGAGTCACATCCCCAGCCTTTTTTATTTTGGATTTTGAGACAGGGTCTTGCTAAGTTGCTTAGGGCCTCAGTAAGTTGCCAAGGCTGACCTCAAGTTTGTAATCCTCCTGCCTCAGCCTCCTGAGTTGCTGGGATTATGGGCATGGGCCACCATGCCCAGCTTAGGGAAGTGTCTTTTTTTTTTAGTTCCCCAGTTGTGCCTATGTTTCTTCTGCAAAATGGGGAAGTGGGCTGTATTTCGAGGAGCTGTCGAGGAGATGCAGGTAGACAGTATAAACTGGAAAGTGCCTTGAAAAGGCGAGGGAGAGCATCAGGAGAAACCTGCCTGCCTGCATTGCTCACGGTCCTCTTCCCCAGCGCTGTTCACCTGAGAGCACCTGCAGCTTGGCATCCCCACTTCCGCCTCACACTTAGCAGTCGCAGGAGGAGGATGCAGTTGGTAACCACGGCCAAATTGAATGTGTTTCCCAGAAGCCAATGGACTGCAAACCTGGGTGCTGGAATCTTCACGGTGGGCGGCTGCAGGGCGAGACCTGCACCCCATTCCTCAGGATTCTCAACTGGGTGTGTGGGTTGGTCTGGTGGCTGCTGGTCCCTGTGAAGCCTGGGGCACAACAGGAGCCTTTTCTGAGCCCTGGTCCAAGCAAAGACTTAGCATGTGCTACTGGGGAGAGATGGCTGGGGAGACCGTACGATTTCATAGAGGGACCACAGATTGGGGCTCAGGCAGTCCTGGGGTCCCATCTAAGCCTCCTTTGCGAAATTAGAAATGAACTCAGCTACAAATAATAGAAACTCTACTCTACAGACATAATCCAGTTGGTTCTTATTGTCTTGTACGGCAGAGTTCAAGATACAACTCCCAGGACAAGTATGGCTATCATTTGTGCCAACTGGGACCCAAAGTCTTTGCCATATTTAACATGTAGCCTTTTACTCTAATTCCTATCGCCTCATGGTTACAAAATGACTGCCATGTCTCAGACATTCTATCCCCTGCTCCATATAGGAAGAAGGGGAAGGGATAAGCACAGAGGGAAGGGCTTTCTTAATTGTGGAGGAACACTGTCCCTGGGACTGCTAACTAAATGTACTTGGCTGGTTTGGTGTTGTGAGCCACTCCTAGTCAAAAAGGAAGATGGGAAAGCCGGGGTTCTGGTTCCTTTGTTGTGAGTCATTGGCTGCGTGGAAGGCAGCTGCCCACACAGGTTTCCCCAGACCTAGCATGGGTCCCCAAGCCTTTACCCCAAGCTCACCGAGGCTCCAACTTCCTGAAAGAAGGTCCTCTTGCTGTGGTTTGCGCAACCAGCCATGCTGCAAGGCTGAATCCCTGTTCTCCGGATGCCAGCTGTGTGGTTTCAGGCACAGGCCGCAACCTGGAGGAGCCTCAGTTTCCTCATCTTTCACATGGAGATCACAGTCCTTGACCAGGGAGTTGCTCTGGGAAGAAGTGGGAGGTTCAGTCATGCAAAGACCCCGGAGCTGTGCCTGACCTAGAGATTAAAAAAAAAAAAAAAAAAAAAAGCCCCTCGTATTAGTGTTGTTAGGAGGAGAGATACTCAGACAAGGCTTGCGTCTCAACGCCTATGAAAACTGTAAGGCCCTCCAATGCCCGAGGCTGGTCGCAGCCCTGCCCTGACGCGAGGTCTGACCTTGTACAAGGCCCAGTTGGCTTGTGTCCCCTCTGCGTGATGAGGGTCTGGAGGCCTCGGATGGATCCCCAGCAGACGGCAGGCAACCCTGGACTTTACGATGCAGGACTGCAGGGTCCTGGGCCAGAGCAAGTGGGGGCTCCTCTGCCACTGCTTATTCCAGGTCCCTCCCTCTCAAGCTTGGTCCTGGGCTGGCCCATGTCTGCTCCTTTCTCAACCTGCTGACTTCTTACTGCACCGCTCCCAGCGCCAGGTCCCCGTTTCCTGTCTCTAATTATTACTTCCTCTCTCTGATGTCCCAGCACACAGAGATTCTGTCTGGCGCCAGCTCCCCACGGTGGGAGGCCCTGCCTGGGGAGGAGGAAGTGCTCAGGAGGCTCCCGGGGTCCCTCTGAATCTGTGTCCAGAGTGGGGCACAGGAGTCTGCCCAGCATGTGACCTGCCAGCTGCTGTTGTCATTCTACTGGGAAAAGACGAAGACCTCCTTCCGCCCTCCAGAGCGCAGTGTCTCTTAACTGGCTGGTGACCTCAGCAAGTTGCTGTTCTTTTCTGGGCCTGTTTGCCCATCTGTGCCCCAGTTTTTAGGGGCCCAAGCAGCCTGGATTTTGATGGTAAGGAACATTTCCGAGTCTCAGGGCAACCTCGGAGGTGGGGAGGCTGCGGTGGCATTGAGCTGTGTGGTCACGTTGACACAGACCCCTTGAGGAGAATTCAGGGAGGAAGGAGATCCCTGAGCGCCCAGCGTCCCCTCCATCAGTCAGGGTGGCTTCTCTTTGATCTGTTTCTTATATAGCATCTGCTGAAGTTTCCGCTGGGATTCAGAGTGAAAATAAAAGTTTGAAGGTAGTAACGAACGCTCGGTAGATTTCCCATGTGCCAGGTACGCTGTGTTCCACACGAATTAATTTATATAATCTTACAGTAACGCAGGGTGGAAGGCACTATTATTAGTTCTGTTTTAAGGGCAAGGAAATTGAGCATTGAGAAGTTAAGTAACTTGCCCGAGATCACTTTAACCAAGGAAGAAGGAGCTGAACCCAGCCGGTCTGGCTCTTAACTATTTGTTGTTTTATTTGCTTGTTTCTTTCGCATCCTCTCTGCCTTCCATCTGGTGTTAGAATCCTGGAGACAACATCCCCCAGCTGATGCCTGCCTTCAGCTTGCTCACCTGTGGGAATGGGGCTCTCACGCCCTCCCTGGGGATCTGCGGCCAGCTGTACCAGCATGAAAACTCTCCCCGCGAGTGTGTGGACCCCTTAATAAATCTTTAAGACCAGAATGGTTTCCTGGGAAACAGAGCAGATTGCTCAGCCTCCGGGGACCTGGTGTGGTCTGGTTTTACAAAGGGAGAAATTTAGAAGGTGGTAACAAGCCTCATGTCCTTTAGCCACGGGAGAGGATGCAGCGTGGACATCCGTGTGCGTTCGCTGCAGTCACCCCCTCCCCGAGTGCCTCAGTCCATTTCGTGTGGCTGTGTTGGAATGCCACAGACTGGGTGATTTCTAGAGGAGAGAAGTTCATAGGGCTGGCTGTGAAGTCCAAGGTCAAGGTCAAGGCAACTGGTAAGGTCTTATTGCTAAGCCATTCATGGTAAGGGAAAGAGGAGAGAGGGAAAGAAAAGGAGGACTTGCAGCCTCAAAGCCTTAATCTCTCATGGTCTCCAGTTCTCTGTAAAGGTCTCATGGTCTCCACATCTCTCTAAATCTCTTATGGTCTCCACCTCTCTCTAAATCTCTCATGGTCTCCAGCTCTCTAAATCTCTCATGGTCTCCACCACATCCCCCCAACACTGTTATATTGGGGACTAAGTTTCCAACACATGGTTTTTGGGGGACATATTCAAGTCGTAGCCTGTGGTTCAGTCTCACCTTCTGTGACCTGGCCCTGGCAAGGCCTCCTTCCTCACGGAGTGGACGTGAAGGTTCAGCTTTGCATCTACGTGAAGCACCCAGCACACACACTTTGAGCATTTGGAACACGTTATCTGGCATCTTGGCATCACTGCCGTCACCAGTCACCAGCCAGAGGCCACCATCTCGCTCTGGCCTTGCACAGCAGCTCCATCAGTGGCCCGATCATGGAGCTAATGAGGTCAGGGATTTATCTCTTGGATCCACGTAGTGGTCTTTGGCATATAGAGAAATCGGGTTCCAGAGAAGAACAGGATTTACCCAAGGTAGCCCAGCTAGTCAGCAGCAGAAGATTTAGAATTCCAAGGACCAAAGAGAGAGGTGGTGGGTCCGTCCCATCGATCCTCTTGGAGATGTGAGGTCGAAGGTCAGAGGCGGGCCACAGGGAGGGGCAGGCTGGCTCCTTGGCTCCAAGCTCCTAGGAGGAGCCCAGGGGAGTTGGGACTGTTGGGCATTCAAACCCCAACATCCAGATGTGCTGCTCAACCAGGAGTTTCTATGCTACATCCGGGTGTTCAGAGAGCTTGGACTGGGCTGTAGTGCTGTAGTCGGAGCTGTAGTCTGAACTGTGTTTTATTTGGATGGCTTGAGGATGCAAGGGAGAGAATTCCTAAGGACACCAAGTGGCACAATGGAAAAAGCAAGGACCCAGGAAACACCTGGAATCCCAGCTACTCCACCAGCTTCTTGTGTGAGTGACCACTCTGAGCCTCGGTTTCTTCATCTAGAAGGTGGGGATGGGGCTATGGAAAGTATAAAATGTGATAAGGGCAGGAGGATAAGTTGTCAATCCAGACTCCATCTTAACTGCTTTTTAAAGATTAAGAGATTTGACTTCAAACCCAGACTGCCTGTATCTCAAAAACGCAGAAAGATTCAGCTCCCTTGAACCACTTCTCAAGAGGCCACGTGGGTATCTTTGGAACCCTAGAGTGGGGCTCTCTGATCTGCCATTCTGTCAATCTTCCTGACAGCCACAGGCGGGTTAGAAGTTGGCTGGGCCACCCTCCTACCCCAACAGGTCTGTCCCAGGCCGTGGAGGCAGCTGTCCCCCCTCTAGAAGGAAAGATTCCAGCAAGAGGAATATTCTCCATCCCTAGAGGTGTCTGCACAGGGCTGCTCCAGGATGAATATTTCCTTTCATAATGTTGTAATCATTTTTTTTCCTCCAGGCAGAAGTGGAGGCTCTCCCAAGCTCCTGCAGCTGCCGTGCCCTGTGGGCTCTTAATCAATGTTACATGGTAATTAATAATAGATCCTCCTGCTCTGACTCCATCACTGCAGCTCCCTGTTCTCTCTGACAAGCTGGCATCTTCCCGGCCAGATGAGGCTGAAATCAAAGGCCTGAAATTGGAGCTGAAAACTTTTCCTCCAATAGCTTGTAGGAAGGGATCGGGAGACCAGTGTCCCCTGGTGGGTCCAGTGCCAGGCAAAATGCCCACTTTATCCTCACTGACCCCATGGATGGTCAGCCCTGCTTCAGAGAGGGGGCAACAGGCTGGGAGACCTACATCCATTTGTCCCAGCGGTGTGATTTGGGAGGTCTGCAGGGGGACCCAAGAATCACCATTTCTAACACAGCTGCTGCTGCTGTTGCTGGTCCCTGGGCCACTCTGGAAAAACACTGATTTATCTACATATTCCAAGGGCAAGTTACCTGGTGTCAGGCATCTGGACCATGGCAGATGAGATTCCTGCCCTCTCATTAGGTGGAATTGACCTGGGGCGTCCTCCTGACAGCTAGGAAGGGAGGTTCTAGAACCAGACAAGCTGAATGGGAGCCCTGGTTCAGCTGATGTTTCCCTGGCTTCTCAGAACCTCTGTTTTTGCAGCTGATGGGAATAATTGTGTTTCCTGCCTCCCATGGTTGATGTGAGGATCAGTTGAGGAAAGGCATGTAAAAAAATATGTGCTCAGAAATAGAATTAGTTAAACAAATAAAGCACATTAGTAATTGCGTTATTATTGTCTTTGTCCAAATTTGTGTAACGAGGTCCTGGGGAAGTTGAGGTTCATTTATTGATTTAATTATTCATTTGACATGTGTGCTTTGAACACTAAGAATATACCGGGCATCAGGAACACAGAGATTAGCCCCCAAAACAAACTCTCTACTCTCACGGAGCACATACACATACAGTAAGTCAGGGAGGCATGAATTATGGTAGAGCAGAACCAAGCAGGGCAGGTAATAGACCCTGGGGCTGCGCGAGATGGTAGGCATCAGAGTCCCCTGGGAAATTATGGTAAGCCAACAGGTGTCTCTGCAGGGTGGGTGCTCCAGGCAGAGAGCACTTTGAGTGCAAAGGCCAGGTTAGATCCATAGTCCTGATACATTGTAACCTTCCGCAAGCCACTTGCTTCTCTAATGTGCCTGCAAGATGCAGATGATAATTTTACCTATGTCTCAGCTTATGGTGAGTCAGCGGGTCCTTAGGCTGTGAAAAGGCTTTGCAGATGGGACACTTAGTACATGCTCAGTGAGTGGTGGTCAGCACTCTACCCGCCCTGGCCCCCCGCACACACCTTGTGGGACCCAGGAGCAGTAGGGAGCTCAGATCCAGAATTCTTGCTTAGCCAGGGAGTGTGTCTCATTTGCATCGATTTGCATACGGCCTGAAATGCTGTGTACCTCTCTGCCTTTATTCCTGTGAGCTCACGTCACTATTCCTTTTCCCACTATCCCCTTTGCCTCGTGAACGCATTTCAAGCTATTAATCAAACATTCTGGGTTTGGAAGCTGTTTTTATTTTGGACCCCTTTTTTTGCAGAAGGGGGTCATCCACTCCAGGCAGCCCTTGATTACCTGCTTTACTGGAGGGGAGACAACAGTAATGATCTCACACAGTGGAGGGTCCTGGAAGCTTTAAAAAGAAAAGTCAATTTTATTCTTTCTGCTCACAAAAGTAGAACACACAGACAAAATGGAAAAATATAGAACAGCAGGAAAAACTCCCCAACAAAGTACTTATAATAACCCCAAGCAGGCACTTTCACTGTTAGCATACTATTGTATTTCTTTTCTGGTTCATTTTTTCCCCCATGGCAATTTTTATATAATTGAGACCATATTCTCTCTCCCTTTATACGTACATAGCACACACACATACATTTGTACATATGTACATGCATACATGTGTGTATAAAGTTATAGTTGGCTTTCCCCATGCTGTTAAGAACCTGTCCACATCATTTTTCACAAGCATGTAATATTCCATTGAGTAGATTTTTTTTTAAGAGAGAGGGAGAGAGTGAGAGAGAGAAAAAAAGAGAATCAATTTTATTTATATTTCCATCTAGCCTTTGTTTCTCTAACACTTAGTTGTGTATGTGGTGCTGGGTGTGAACTTAGGTTCTTGAGCATGCCAGGCAAGCGCTCCCTCCAGTAGCTGAGCCACTGTTCCAGCCCTGAGTAGATTATTTTTAATCCTCCTGTGGTTGGTCATTTAGATTTGTCCAGGATTTTTTTTTTTTTTTGGCTATGATGTTTGTGGCTATGATGAAAATATTTATGTTCCTGGCATTTTTTTCTCATCTCGTTGTGACTTATTTGCTCACAAGAGAGCCCAGAAGTGAAATGACTAGGAGGGAAGGGGAGAGATTAAGGCATGGAGAGATTGTTCTGAACCAGTATCTGGATTTAGAGACGCACCTTCAGGTTGGCATTACCATTGGCCTTTTAAATAAATAAGCCCCCAAATAAGCCCAGAATGCCCCTCCATGGGAGAAGATGAGGGAACGGCCACTTCTGCAGCCGCTCCCTGGCTCCTGGTCCCCTCCCGGGTGGATGCAAAGCCTTGGATGATCCATTTCCTTGCAAACATCCCTGGGGCAGAATATGTTTTAAGAAAGTATCTGGGATTCAAGAAAACCCGAGCTACGTCTCCAAAGCCGTATCTCTACTTTCTCATAAGTCCTACTTAAAATAATAATAATAATAATAATAATAATAATAATAATAAGGCTTGGCTTTGGGCCAGTAGGAGTGCCTTCACCTTTTCATAATGAGGTGTCAGGAGATAGCAGTGCAGAGTACGTGCCCCCGTCCAACCCTGCTGTCCAGCCCCTCTGCTCCATACTTCTTTTTCTTTCCTTTTTTGTAAAGAGAGAGGAACAATTTTTATATTTTTTTTAAGAGAGGAAACAACTTTATTTAGTTTTTCACATGGCCTTAGTTGCTCCAACACTTAGTTGTGTACGTGGTGCTGGGGTTTGAATCCCGGTCCTCGTGCTTGCCAGGCAAGCGCCAAAACCGCTGAGCCACCGCTCCAGCCCCAAATTTTTAAATTTTTTAAAGAGAGAGGGAGAATTTTCTTTTTAGTTTTTCATGTGGCTTTTGTTGCTTGGACACTTGGTTGTGTGTGGTGCTGGGGTTTGAACCTGCGTCCTCGTGCATGCCAGGCAAGCACTGTAACTGCTGAGCCGCCTCTCCAGCTCCTAAGCTCCCTGTTTCTGATCCGACATTCCAGGAAGGTGACATTTGTTTTCAGGTGCTGCCTCATGGTCCCAAGATGGCTGTTGCCTCATCATATAGTCATTTTTGAACCAATCATTGGTGAAGACAGACAAAGTTACCATGATCTTAGGATCAGCCAAGATTCACACCCAGGGGTGAGGGAGGGTCTAGCCACTTTGAGCTCCATGGCTTACCAGTGCCATGGGAACAAATGAAATAATCAACAGGGACACGAACAGGTTGGGGTAGGTAGGATGGGTGTTCCCAGAAGGGGACATTATCACAGACTAGGGGAAGCTGCTAAGATTTCATCCCAGGCTTGAAATTTCATCCCAGGAAAGAGTACGTGGTCTAAATGGGGTCTTTGGTCCACAGGGAGAAAAAGGCTCCTCTCCCCACGGGCAGTGGGGTGCTTGGGGTGATAATGTGTGAAACACTGCAGCCGTTTTGCTCCCACAAGGTAATCCAGCCTGAGGATGAAGCTAGAAAGTGCTCAGAGGAAGAGCTGGAGACCCAAAGAAATCCCCCAGCCATGGAGCCTCAACCTTGATCTAACTATGCATCAGGTCCTCCCGACTTCCCTGCTTTTTGTTTACAAAAACCCACACATCCTCTGCGTTGTGCAAACCAATGTGACCGAGGTTTCTGATGCAATGACAAGAGCCGTAACTGACAGGGATGAAAACAGGAACTTGGAGAAAAGGACCACGTGGTTACGTAAGCCTCAAGAGCTGGAGTGAGCAGAATTTGACGAATTTCTTCTTGCCTTGACTTAGATTCTTTTGTATGGTGATAGGTAACGCACTGCTAGGCCGGGGAGATCGCAGGCAACATTTCCAGGCTGCTTTTCACCAGGGGTCGTGGGACATCGCTGGGATGTGCCACCAGCTAACCCCCACCCTGTGAACTTTGGGTTTTAGCTTGAGCTCTGACATGAGTTCACACGAGCAGTTAGGAGAGTCAAGAGGGTACAGGGTTTTGTTCCTCAAACTCCTCTCCAGTGGTCTCTGGGTTTCCTCTTGAAGGAGGCCCTATGTCCAACAGGCCAGACAAAAAGCTATTTGGAATTAGGCGGAGAGAAATTCCAGGGAGCTCCATGTGGTCTCTCTGGATGGGGAGAGCACCGGAAGGGGGCGAGGAGGGGAGCGACCTGGGTTCGGGTCCCTGCTCTTTTGGCGAGTTGCCTTTTTTCAGACCTCAGTCGTCTTGTCTGTGAAATGTGGGGATGGGAACAGGCTGTGGGTGCCGTTCCACCCAGATATCTCCAGGCCACCGTCAGGGCTGGATTTATGTGCCAGGACTTTCGTGGTGTCCTGGAGAAGGAGAGGAATGAGGCACTTAACCCAGGCCTCCCGCAAGGCGTGATCTCAGGGGGTGTACGTGGGGGTGCCCATGTGTGTGTTGCATATGACTGACAGGCAATTGGGGATGAAGAATAGTTTGTAACCCATCTCTTCAGCGCTTTCCAGGAACCTCAGCTCTGGAATGCTGCAACCCCGAGGCCATCCGTGCCAGGCTTGGTCGTGCTGTGTTGCCAGTGTGGATGGGGACACATGCCACCTGCCACCTGCAGTACAGAGGAGCAGAGCTGTGGGAGCTGAAGGGGACCCTGTTTTGGGTGGAAGACCTTTTGGGGAACAAGCTTTGACTGTGGAGGTCACAGTCGAGTGGGGATTGACCAGGCAAGGATTCTGCACTGTAGGAGCAGCCGGTGCTGAGCTCTGCGTGGGTGGCTTAGGCACAGTGTTTGGTAGCCGGTGGGCACTGTGTATGGTGTGGGAGGAGGAGGAAGATGATGGGGGCGGGAACAGATCACACAGGACCTTGAAGGTCACCATTAGGGCTCTAGATCTTCTCCCCGGACTTGGGGGCCATGGTGGAGTTTGAGCAATGAGATGTGTAGTTTTCAGAATGTCCTCTGCCTGCTCCTAGGGGGTGAGTCATGGGCAGAGGGCAAGGACAGGATGGGGAGTGCTGTGGAGAAGGACAGAGAAGGGCCCAGCCATGGATGTGAGTGGGCTTCTGGAAGCAGTAGCTGTATCGGATCTCCCTGAGAGCTTATGGGGGGAGAGGTCTGGCTGCCTGGCACTGCAGGGGCTGGTTTCTCAGACAATTCTGCTGTGACCTTTGCTGACTTTGAATAAACAAACCACTGTTTGCAGTGGTGGGGCTGGGGCTGCTGGGCTCAGGAGAGATGGTAACAAGATTCCCCTGTGGGAGGGGACAGGTGCCTGGCTTTGCTCGGGCTTGTCTGGGGGTGGGGCTTTCTGGAAAAGCCTCAATTGATCCTTATAACTACAATACAAAAAATAAGGGTCCTCCTTCATCATTCCATCCGGCAAAGTGCACCCTGAATCTCAAACCTGTCATCATCTCCACTGCTACCTGGATTTTCATCACAGGGTACCCACTGTCTGCCTCCCTGCTGCCTGGTCCCCTCCAGTATGCAGAGGAATCCGGGTAAACTGGAAGTCAGGTCACGTGACTCTGATGGGAAATATTGCCAAGGTTCCCATAGCAGTCAAAGCCAGGATCCTTCCCGTGCTCACCTGCACCCTCCTGGGGCCCCACCTCCCGCTTACGGGGACCTCTGTGACTTTCATCCGCGTCCTTCAGGATCACTGTGCTCTGGCCACGCTGGCCTTGGGGGTTTCCACTCACGCTGTGAATGCTCATGCCCCAGGCTGCCTGGAATGCTCTTCCCCAAACATTCACACAGTCCCCTCCTGGCTTTGCTCAAAGGCCGCCTTCTTGTTGAAGCCTTCCCTGACCATTCTGTTTAAAACTGCACCCCAACTCTACTCTTCCTGCCCCCTTCTGTGATTTTTCTCCATATGACACAGAATATATTTGACTTGTGTATGACTTTTACCTCCCTTAGGTTGTTGCTCCCCGGGGTAGGGATCTGTCCTGTGATCACCATTGAAACCCAGGACTGTGTGTTAAGGAGCAGAGGCCCAGTTCCACTGAGCATCATAATTCCATTGGGCTTCAACCTTCTTAAGAGATCTAGGAAGCCCCATTGGGAGTTTTGTTCTCATTTTCTCTTTTGCATTTGGAGAATTTCTTTTATTTTTTATTTTTTGGTACCTGTGATTAAACCCAGGGTGGCTTAACCACTAAGCCACATCCCCAGCCCTTTTAATTTTTTTTTTTTTTTTTTTTTTTTTGAGACAGGTCTCACTAAGGTGCTCAGGGCCTAAGTTGCTGAGGCTGGCTTTGAACTTGCGATCCTCGTGCCTGAGCCTCCCGAGTTGCTGGGATTACAGACGTGCGCCACGGTGCCCGGCCAGTTTGGAGAATTTCTACTGACCCATCCCCAAGTTACTGTTCCCCTCTTGTGTCTATTCTGCTGATCATCCCACCCGAAGACTCCATCCTCTCTGGTCCAGCATTTCTCTCTTCTCAAACGTCCCGTCTGTTTGTGCACACTGTCCTACGTTTTCTACTCCATCTTTTAACCAATTTATTGTATTTCAACTCCCCGATTGATAGCGAGCAGCTATTTATTTATTTATTGAGTACTATGCACCAGGCTTTGGGATGATAACTTTAATCATTTCAACAAGTTGATTCAGATGAGAAAAACTGAGGCTCGATAACAGCTAGTGTTGAGTTACTCCCAGGTCCGGCTGTGAAGTGGGCACTGGATTCTGGCCCCAGCTCGAGGTCAGGGCTTTCATTCCAGCCAACTCTGCTGCTCTGCCTTCGGCTGCAAGCTTTCCCAGATACCTGGACTCAGCTCACCAATTTCTCCACAACAAAGGATCCAGGTGGCCTGTCCCCATGGCACCTCACTGCGGCCAGTTCTCCAAAGAGTAGAACCGGCTCAGGTTCAAGCCCCTCCGCCTGGCCTTCCAGACCCCTGCCATCTGGCCCCATCCACCCTTCCCTTCCTCTCCCCAGGCTCCCCAGCAGGGAGCCAAGCTGGTCCCTTCCTCTGCCAGAATCTCCTTCCATCTTCCACTCCTCCCCACTCCCCAGAGCCCACTGTCTCTCATTCATTGATTGCCTTGTTTTGGATAACAGGGATTAAATTCAGGGGCTCTCCACCACTGCGCTTCATTGCCCAGGCTGGCCTTGAACTTGCAATCCTCCTGCCTCAGCCTCCCAAGCCCCTGTGATGACAGACATTTGCTACCGTCGCTGGTCCAATTCATTTACTTAACATTTATTTAATCAATTAGAATTCTGGTCTTTCCATTCAGCAGATGATGATTTAAGTAAGCAACTCACCTCTCCGTGCCTCATATTCCTCATCTGGAAAGGGGCTAACGGGAGGACCTGCTTCACATCTGTGGATGATGTGAGAATTCAGTGAGTCAGACCCGACGCTCAGCCAGCCCTTAGTAAATGTTCGCCATCATTAAGGAATCAGTGCTGTGACTTGGGGACGCAGGTGGCACAGATATAGCCCTTCTCTTTCAGGTCCCCCATGCCCCAATCCTGAGAGGCACCAGGCCTGGAAACCCCAGTTCCTATGGCCATGCTAGAGCCGGCCCAGGTCTGGGTCACCCAGAACGGGCCTTTCCTTTCCTGCCTTTCCACCCGCTTGGCCGATCAGAGGGACAGAGTCACTGGGCTGTGAAAAGTCCAGCTGGCCAGGCCATGGCAGGAGCCCCCTCCTGCTGGCCCTGCCCCTGCCCCCACCCCCGCTAGCCATGTTTGCTCTCTGGCAAGAGGAAGCTGTGCACAGACAGATACGCATACAGGGCGTGCCCTCAGACATGTCAGCTTGCACACGTATGAACGCTTCCGTGGAACAAGCATGCTCAGACGGTCAAAGCAGGCACGGGGAGGCGGACAGAGCACTACCAGGACGTAAATTCACACCCTAGGGTGTGTAGGGCGCCAGTCTCAGCGCTCCACCTGCGCTAATTTACTTGACTCTCAGAACGGTCTTGTGGAGCAGGTTTTATTGATATCCCTGTGTCAATGATGGGAAAGGTGAGGCAAAGAGCGGGTGACTTGCCCGAGGTCATGCCCTGTGAGTGGCACACTTAGATCTCACTCAGAGAGTCGGGCTGCTGAGGCAGAACCCTAGCTGCTGTGCAGACCCCGATCCAAACGCACAACGACACATACTCATTCTTAGACATTGGGACCCAGGTGCGTGCCCCCCCAAGGGACGTGGGGGACTTCCTGAAGATGCAAAAGCTTTCATAAAGACAAGGCCAGGATGCCCACACTCCCAGAAGGGGAGGGCTAAGAGAGCCACCGTTTAACTACCTCCTGGCTGCCGGACCGGAGTCCACCCCCACCCCCAGCCACATGGGATCACGCAGACAGGCTCCCAGAGCCAGGAAAACACACTGTGCCCACACCTGTGGAGGCTGTCCCCTCCCTAGCACACACCCAGAAGCAGAACACAATCACAGGGATTCTTGTGGAGTCCGCTGGGCTCTTAACTGACTTCCTGGGTTGCTTCTCCTTTCTCCATCAGGGTGGGGCCCCAGGCAGGCAGGCACCACCCCCATGTGACCCATCACCACGCCTGGCACAATGCCTGCTCCTGACATATGCTCAGCTCAGCCCCATGGCTTTCTTCCCCGGGAAGAGCGTCAGGCCCTCCACAGTCAAGAGCCCTGGCTGAGCCCGGCAGTCCCACGACTCAGCTCCCAGCCGCCCACTTGGCCATCCTGCACCCTGCTCTCCTCCCCAACCTCTTCACTTCCTGCTAGCCCTGGTGGCCTCCTGGCTGGTGCTCCAATACTCCAAGATGCACGCCTCTCAGGGCCTCTGCACTGGCCTCTGCCTGGATGGACCCACACGCCTCCCTCCCTCACCTCCTTCGAGCTTTCTGGCTTTCCCTGTTGAACTGTGACTTGGGTCCCAGCCTCTTCGCTCTGTGCCTCTCCCTAGCATTCTTCCCTCTCAAGCCCCTTTCAGCTGTCTGACTAAGGTGTAAGCTCCACGAGGGCAGGCGTGCCTCTGCATCCTGGTGTCCCAGAGCCTGGGGTGCAGCAGGACTTGCATGGCTTTCTGGGGCATGGAGAATGAGCTAGAGCAAGCCTCCCAGGGGTGGGAGCAGCACCCTCGCAGAGCAGCTGGGAGATTTGACACTGTGTGCACTACACGGGACACAGCACACTGGCTCAGACCTCTTTTGAGAAAATCCCCCAGGTCCTATGTGGCTGTGACCTCCACCATAAGAGGCTCCTGCAATATTTGAGCAAAGGGAGCACCCACTGCCAGCCACTGCCTGCACCCCTTCTGTCCACTCTCCCCTCTGGTCAGCGCTGCATGCATGGTGGACATCTTTCCAGACCTTTCTGGGGAAATGTGCTTGTCTTCAATACATGGGATCACCCGCCATTTATTTGACAGCCATTTACGAAGCACCTACTATGGGCCAGGCATTGTCCTGGGGCATTCACAAGCAAGCTCCTGTCTTCCAGAATAGAGAGGCCAGTAGGTGAGTCTGCGGGACTCTTTCAGGTGGTGACAGATATGTTGAAGAGATATCAATGGGAGTGGAGGGAGGGAGAATGATGGGACAGAGCTGGGGGACTTGGGGTCCAGGTGGTCAGGGATTGACCTGAGATGTGGAGGATGAGGACGAACAAGCCCCCCAGACATCTGGGGCAGGTTCTTCCAGGCAGAAGGGACAGCAGGGGCCAAGCCCCTGAGGCGGGCATGAATTCAGTGGGTTGGTAAAATAGCAGGGAGGGCAAAGGGCGCTGCAGTGATGAGAGGGGAGGGACAGGAGAGACGGGCCAGGGTGCAGGGAGGTGACGGTGCAGAACACAGGGGACTCGGGCTGCAGCAATTGGGAACTGCAAGGGTGCAAGGGAGCCGTGGGAAGATGCAGAGCAGAGGAGAGGCCTCATCTAGTG
This sequence comes from Aplodontia rufa, assembly GCA_004027875.1. Classification (NCBI taxonomy): domain Eukaryota; kingdom Metazoa; phylum Chordata; class Mammalia; order Rodentia; family Aplodontiidae; genus Aplodontia; species Aplodontia rufa. The sequence goes on from PVKS010001677.1 coordinate 98,528, forward strand.
TTTTGTTTTTTTTTTGGGTGCAATTTTTCTTATTGCTGTAAAATATCCATCACATGAAATTTACCATTTCGCTATTTTTAAGCGTACAGCTCGGTGACATTAAGCACATTCACATTGTTGTGCAATCATCGCCACCACCCATCTCCAGAACTTTTTTATCTTTCAAAACTGAAACTCTATGCCCATTTAATGCTCACCGCCCCCCTCCCCCGGCCCCTGGCAACCATGCCGCTCTACCTTGCGTTGCTAGGAATTTGAGTCGTCTCCATATCTCCCAGAAGTGAAATCACACAGGATTTGCCCTTTTGTGGCTGGCTTATTTCACTTAGCATAACGTCCTGGAGGTTTATCTACGTTGTAGCCAGTGTCAGAATTTCATTCATTTTTAAGGCTGAATAATATTCCATTGTTCGGGTGCAGCACGTCTTGTTTAGCCATTCATTCGTTGGTGGAAGCTTGGGTTGGGTTGTTTCCAGCTTTGGGCAATTGTGAACAAAGCTGTTAAAAACATGGGGGGGGCACTTTTTTTTTTTTTTTTGAGACTCGCTTTCAATTCTTTTGGTTACACAGTGAGAATTGGAATTGCTGGGTCACATATAACAGTCTGATCTAGTGTTTTGTGCAACAGGATCCGAGGCAGCTGTTCTATCGCATGGCATTTCATGGCAGGTCCTGCAGATCTCTCCGGGATGGTGCATGGGACCTGTCTCTTCAATGATCCAGGGCGCTTCTGATGTTATCCTTAATTCAGGCTCACCCCAGCTCTGGGAGTCAGGCAGGATGAAGCCTGTGATTCCCTTTGGACAGGCAAGGACATGAGGCTCAGCCGAAGTCCCAGGGCAGTGAGGTGGCAGAGCCTCCAGGCCTGCCTTGAACCCTGGGCCTGCCTTGGAGCTGACTTTGGGGGTGGTCGACGGAGCTGTGAGCCTCCCTCCTATTCCCTACTCCTGCCAGGCAGGGATGGGCAGCTGGAGAGAGCTCACAGCTAGCAATGGCTCTGCCCATCTGTGACAAGCCACTAACAACCCAGGTCATCCCTGGGACCTGGAGAGCCATGGGGAGGCAGTGCCCTAATTAACCACCAGCCGCCCAGGAAACCCATTCCGCTTGCTGGCAGCCCCGCGTTAAGGCTGGGGGTGTCTCTGGGTGGGGATAGGGGCCCCGAGATGACCGTGAATCCCTTTCTGGGCTTCAGGCAGAAGGAATTGTCCCAGCTGGGCCAGCTCTGTCCTGGGTGAGCGGAGCGCATAACCTCAGAAACCTTTCTCTCCTGCGGACATTTTCTCCCCCTCTGCTTTTCAATCTTCGCTGTTTGACTGAGGAAGTTTTGTGGGGTAAAAGGAGGATCAGGAGACTCTGCTTTGGGTCGGGGTCACAGGAGCAGAATGGAAAGGGGGCCAGGCCTGACCTGGAGCCTTCACCCTCCCTGCCTGACAGCTTTGGGGTCTCCCCACCCCCCCCGCCCTCCTGCATGCCTCCCCCCACCACAGGGACCTCTGCTTCCTGGGCCTTCGCACTTTCTGATTCCTCTGCCTGGTTCTTTCTGGTCCCAGATGTCACTTGGGTACCTCCAGATCTTTGTCCAAACGTCACCTTTTCAGTGAGGCTTTTTTGACTCTCCTGTTTAAAACTGCAAACTGTCCGTGCCCTTGTCCTGGCCCCTCTCCTGACCTCGAAGGCCCAGTGGCGGACAATGGGTTTCATTCCATTCGAGATGGGGCCCACGAATGCGCTCTACCAGGGGTGGCCTGGGCAGAATCGCATTCAACAAGCCTACCTTGGCTGATGGGGAGAAACTGCCCGAATGGGGCAGGACTGGACCCAGGAGGCCAGGGTGGGGTCTGAGCATGACGGGAGGAGTAAGCGCCGATGGGACACGTTGGGGACACGGTAGGGACACGGTGTGGCAGTGGCGGTGGACGGGCCCACGATTCACACTGGCTTTGCTTATTGTCTCTCAACGAGACCCCGAGGTTCCTTAGAGTAGGCAGAGAAGGCACCTGACACATAATAGGAGCTCAACAAACACTGGTTGAAGGAACGGATGCAGGCACAGGCGCCTCCTGCCGTCCTCCCAGCTCAGATTGTGACGCCCACTGCACAGATGAGAAGACTGAGTCGGAGAGGTCGGGAGTGTTTCTGGGTCTCACAGCACTGTGTGTGTCCCTTGTGTGTCTGCGTGTATCCCTGGGCATCTCTGCAACCCTCTGGATTTCTGCATCTTTCCCTGCAGCTGCTGTGTACGCATCTGTTTCTGTGTGTGTGTGTGCGTGTGAGAGTGTGTATTTGCGTGTGTGTGTGTGTACGTTGTGAGTGTGTGCTTGCATGTGTTTATGTGAGTGTGTATGTTTGTGTGAGTGTGTGTGTTTGCGTGTGTGCGTGCGTGAGATTGTGTTTGTGTATTTGCGTGTTTGTGTGAATATGTGTTTGCGTGCATGTGTGAGTGTGTGTGCGTGTGTGTGTGTTTGCATGTGTTCTGTGAGTGTGTGCACGTTTATATGTGTTTGTGTGAGTGTGTGTGTTTCTGTGTTTGTGTGAGTGTGGGTGTGTTTGTGTGTGCGTGTGTGTGTGAGCGTGTGTTTGCATGTGTTTGTGTGAGTGTGTGCGTTTGCATGTGTTTGTGTGTTTTTGTGAGTGTGTGTGCATTTGCATGTGTTTGTGTATATGTTTGTGTATTTGCGTGTGTGCGTGCATGTGTGAGTGTGTGTGTTTGCATGTGTGCGTGTGCGTGCATGCACCATTGTGAGGCCCTTCATGCTGGTGGTCCTGTGCTTCTGTGTGTCCCTGAGGTTGTGGGTTTGAGCCCAGCCCTGTCGGCTCTTTGAGTCCCAACTTCACGGCCCATCTCATTTCTTTGTCTTCCCCAGATCCCCCAGGGGCACCTATAGACCCTTCAGCTCCCAGCCATGAAGCCCCTGTGCTGTTGGGGCACCAGGGAAGCTAAGGCAGAGGAGAGAGGCGGGCAGGCCCTGTGCATCCCCTAGGCCCACAGACCCTAACCCTTCGCTCCCGCACTGCACCCAGGGCCCCAGGTTCACCTTCTGACTTAGAATTGCCAATCCAGATCTAGCTGCCCGGAGCCTGCACTGGGCTGGTTCCCATGGCAACGTGGAAGCCATCAGGCCTCTCTCATGAAACAGGTCATGAAGCAGAGAGATGGGAGGAGGAGCCTGGCTGTGGGGCTGAGGGAGCGGCCCGCCTGATGGGTGGGCAGCCAGGTCCAGTTCTGCCACTGCCCCTGGAGCTGGGCAACCATGGAAGAAAGAGCTCCTTTGCCTCCTGACCCTCAGTTTTCTTCTGCACGAGTGAGAGCAGTAACGGATCCATAGCTCTGCCTCCAGGTGTGCTGCTGCCTGGATTCAGCAATGTCCTGGGTGAGAGGTCCCAGCAGGAGTTAAGCTTGGGTTGAGCTCTCAGATCTTTAGATTCCTGGTCATTGAGAGCTAAGGGGAAGCAGCAGGGTGAGTATAAAGATCCAGGTTTGAGAGAACCCTGGGTTCAACTCTAGCTCCACCTGGGAGCTGTGTGACTTTGGACAAGTGGTTGACATCTCTGAGCCAAATTTGTTCACCTCCAAAGTGGAGACAAAAATAGCATGGGGTTTTTCCTGAGAAATAAATTCAAGTTTATGGCATGCCCAGCATGGTGCCTGGTGTGATGCCCAGCTGTGGTGGTGTTGGTAATGATGGTGATCACCCTGAGCCAAGCACCTCTCTGAATGCTTCACACATAGTGATTTGTTTCATTCTCCAAACTTATGATCATTTCCATTTTGCAGGTGGGGACACTGAGGCCCAAAGGGTTGTGACTCTCAAATGCCACCAGCCACCACCGTTGGTGTGTTCTCAGCCACACCTGAGTAACACCTCTTACCCCAGCAGGGCTCCCCTCTGCTGCCCCAGAGACTCAGTGAAGAATATGGGTGCCAGCAGCATAGGGATCTCACGGTGTGGACCTTGTAGAAATCTTGGTCCTTTGGAAAGAGCTGTAGAGGCGAGGTGCAACTTCCTGGAGATGGCCATCTTCAACACTCCTCCCACAGCTCAGATGGAGAAACTGAGGCCCTGAGAGGTCTAGTGACTTGGACAAAGTCACACAGCAAGATGGCAGTGCTACATCCAAACCCAGTTCCCCGATCCAAACCCAGTTCCCCTTTCCCTGACGCTGGTTATACTCCCTATAAACCCTGCACCTACCTGCACCTGGCAGCACAATTGAGATGAAAGCAGAATAGCAACAGCAGAGCAGCCGGAGTAATTCCTGCGTCTGGAGCGCTCAGCGGTGTCAAATGCCCTTTATGTGCACCTTCTCTAGTCCCCGCAGCAGCCCTACAAATTGTAAGGCGCCCATTATTAGCATCAGCCCCATTTTAGAGATGAGAAAATTTGAGCATCAGAGAGTGATCCAGCTTGCTCCAGGTCTCCCGGTCAGGTTCAGAACAGAGACGTGAATTCAGACCTGCGCGTCCTTGAACCTGGGGTCTTTCTGTGGAACAGCTTTTGGGACTGCCATGGGGTTGGCCTTGGCCGGTTACAGCTGGGAACCTGGGGCTGCATCATTGCCAGGAGGGGCAGGGCGGGCAGCCGGGATGTGCCGTCCCTACCCTCCTGCCCGCCATCCAGCCATGGCACGCAGAGGGGCCCTTGGTGGGGTTCCAGACCTTGCAGGCAACATTCCAGGCACCGGGATGAACACCTAGTGAACAAGGCAAGCAGCCCCTGGGCTCAAGGGCCCCAGATCCTTGTGCGAGAAAATGAGGGAGGGGATGGTACAGGCAGAGAACGCGTCTGGCGCGGGGCTGTTTGGAGAAGGGTTTAGGGCAGAGGAAACAGCTGGGGCAAAGGTCCGAGGCAGGAGGTGTCTGGCATGTGGGAGAAACAGAGGGCGTGGAGGGGCTGGAGGAGGGGGGGAAAGGGGCTTGGGGAAACCACTGGGCTGCACCCTGGGGTGCGTGAGATGGGAACTTGCACTTCTGGGCACAGGAGCGGAATAATCTGATCTAGCTCTTAAGAGGATCCTCTGGCCACCGGGGTGAGGTGTAGTGCAGGGAGCCAGGGCTGGGTGGGAAGGCGGGTTAGAGAATCACGCGGAGGCCAGGGCCAGGCAGGGGTGGAGGAGCTGGTGAGGGAGGCTGGGGTGTGGGTCAGGATCAGGGCCCCCGACCCGGATCTGGGATGACCCCAGGGTTTTCGGCTGGAGAAGAATGGAGCTGTTGGTGGCGCAGAGGCAGCCAGAGGGGAAGGTTTGCGCTCAGACTTCGCACATCTCAATGTGTTGAGGCCCTGCTTTCCACCAGCAGCTCACACCCGGTGAGCATCAGCAGAGTCACCTGGGGGACTTGTCAAAACCCGGATGGTTGTGCCCCACGGCCAGAGTTTCCAATTCCATGGATCTGGGAGGGACCGGGAATTTGCGTTGGCAGTCGGTTCCTGGCCACCCAGGCTGCTGCTGCTGCTGTCTGGGACCTGGCTCAGAGAACTACAGACTGTTGCAGCTGGAAAAATGTAGCCCAGGCCTGGAAGGGGCTGGAAAAGACCAGAAATGGAGCCCAGGTTTCCTCATCCGATGGGGAGCGAAGGGAGCCCTCTGCAGTCTGTCCCCATCCCCCGTGAGGCTGAGGCCGGAGGAAGGTGGGGGTGGGATGGCTGGAGCTCGTGGGACGTCTGGTCTCTCAGACCTTGTGGCTCTGTTTCCACGGAGGCCAAAGCGCAGGACTCCAGTTTCCAGCCTGGGCAGGCTTCTGCGGGGCTCCGGTGCGCTGTGGACAGCGGTGATGCCTGCTGCAGCCGTGGCCTGCCCTGGTTCCTTTGTTTTACAACCTCTTGCCGTGTTCACATCCTGCTGCTCTCAGCGGCGCTGTCAGCCTCTGGGTCCATCTCTGGGTCTCCTCATGTAGGGCGCACGGTGGGTGGGACTATTTCCTGCCCGCCTGAAGTCTAGGCATGGCTGTGGCCCTTGATTCAGGCCAAGAGATCTGGGGAGCAGATTGCCGTCTCCATCGCCCACTGGGTTGCTTGTGATGGGCAGCAGCTTCTGCCTGCTGGAGGTGAACATGTAACATGAGAAAGAAACAGACGTGTGTGTGCTCGCGTGCGCCCGTGCTTTCCCCCCAGGGAGAGGCTGGTAAACTCTTGGCTGTGGAATGAATATTTGAGGCTTACGGTAACCACTCAACTCTGCGGTGGGAGCAAGAAAGCATCCAGAAGGTAAATGAATGATCATGTGGTTCTGCTTATGTTCTGATGAAACTCAGTTTATAAAAACGAGTGGCCCAGATGGGCACGGTGGTGCATTCCTGTAATCCCAGCAGCTTGGGAGGCTGAGGCAGGAGGACTGCAAGTTTGAGGCCAGCCTGGGCAACGTAGGTAGATACTATCTCAAAAAATAAATAAATAAATAAATAAAAAGGGGCTGGGGTTTAGTGGCAGAGCACCTCTGGGCTCAATCTCTATTATCTCAAAACAAAATAAAACAAACAAAAAAAAACACCCCCAAACAAGAGGCCAGCTTGCAAACGGTGGGTCGCTGGCCAACCCACTTGAAGGCTGGAGGAAGGGCGACTGTTTGCTCCTGCGGCATGACGGGGCTGTAGTGGCTGTGCTGTGTTCCTTGTGACCCTGCAGGTGCCTGTGGCAGAAGCCCCTGTGCCTGTTCAAGTGAGGACAGCAGGAGAGGGCAGCACCTTGGCTTTGGCTGCGGATGCTGTGGTTCGGAGGTAAGGCATGCTCCACAAGCTCCTGCGTTCATGTGGCAGTGTCCTGGGGTGGGCTGATTGGATTGTGGCAGCTGCAGCGTAGTCAGTCCATCCTCGTTTGAATAGACGGACTGGAGGGTGACTGTAGGCAGGTGTGATGTGACCGGAGGAGGTGGGTCCCTGGGGGCCACCCTGCGGCCCCGACCTCCTCTCTCTGCTTCCTGGATGTCACAAGCACAGCAGTGATGGTCCACCGCACAGTCTTGTCCCCACCCTCTTCCCCCCAGTCTCTGTCCTGGGAGGTGACCTCACTGGGTCCAGCCCATGGGGAGCTCTGGTGGGATGCAGGAGGAGAGTAGGGTGGGGTATCTGTTCCTCAAGCCTCTGCGGCAGCATCTCGGGCTGGCTGTGTCCTCCAGTGGAAGGCCACAGTCCTGCTATGGGCTCTCTGCCTCCTGGTGACAGTGACTTGACCCTCCTCTCACTCTAGGGGCTGATAACAGCCCTGGGGGTCCTGCCCTAGCCTTCGTGGTTTCCTAGAGCCTTCCGTCCCTTTGTAAGTGATCCCTCTATTAAACTCTAATTTAATGACCCAACTCGGGGTGCTGGCTGCTATGGCTTTGAGTCATACAGCTCTGGGCTCAAGTCCGATCCTTTCTGAGCCCCGCTGGGTTTTCTCTTGAAGACTGCAGCAAAAATAGCTTCCAGAAGAAGAGGAGGAGCTTCATCAACCGCGCTGTCTGTCTGTCCAACGTCAGGGGCACCACCAGTCCCAGCGGGAGGAACTTTCAAGGGGGAGGGGTCATTGCCACATGGGAGATGAGACAAGGACTTTGAGGGATGGAGTGATCAGGAGCACTGACAGGGACAACTCTGGACAGGCATCTGTGTGGTCATCTCTGGTTCAGTCCCTTCTGAGGATATCGCTGAGAGGGTTCCTGGCAATAAAGGATGAGACATCAGGCAGGCCAGGTTTTAAATGTGGACTTTGCACTCCTGGCTGGGTGACCTTGGGCAAGTGATACCACCTCTCTGTGCCTCATCTAAAAGTAGAGATGAAAAGATCCACTTGTGTGAGGGTGAGAATATAAGGCCGGCATTTGGATTCTTTTTGGCTGCTGCAGGCCCAGTGTCTGGAACAGTGCCCGGCCTACAGTTTATGGGTGAGCGAGCGAGCGGGTCTGCACACAGTGCCTAGCACAGCCTGCCCTCTCAGCACCAGTGAGCGCCAGCTTCAGGTAAACAATCACCGTCCCCGAGTTTTCACCAAGGCAGGGCGGCTTGGTGGTTAGCTGCAGGTCCTGTGGCCTGGGGCACCTCACTGAGACTTCCTCAGGTGGCGTAGGAGGTGCCACACGATACCTGCCTGGCAGAATGGTGACCACAGGGACCTTCTGTATCCACCGTCACCGGTCCTGCTTTTGCTGGGGATCAGATGCACCGGTGGGCTTGCTGGAATGACTCCTGGCCTGGGCCACCTGCCCGGTGACATCAGACTGTCCTTGCCCTTCAAGAGTCTTGGTGCTCCCGTCTGTGACATGGAGGACCTCTGGGATCCCTTGTGCCTCATACCTGCACATCGGTCACTCTCCTGACCAGGCTCTTGGTGGCCTTGCCCTCCACATTCCCAGGGGAGGGGGCGTCTAGAGGCGAGTGACTCTGGGCAGGGTCAGGATCAGAGCCTGGGCTGCTGAGGAGGAGAGAGGAAGGACATCCCAGGCAATGCGACCATGGTCCTATGGTCACCGTTATTGTCATCGCATGCTCAGGGGAGTGGGTGCCTCTCCTAGGACCCGCTCTGGCCTCCTCCCAGCCTCACCCGGTGGTGGAGGCCAGTTAATGAGGCAGGAGAGGGGTAGCCCTGGTGGAAGATCCTCACGAGCACCTCCAGGAGCTGACTGATGCCCAAGCGTGCCAGCCCCTCCCTGCCGGGTGGCAACACAGGTGCCCCAGGAGAGGAGGGCCAGGAGGCCGGGCCTAGCGGAGGAGAGGAAGCTGCTGCCCTGGCACCTGGGTTACAGGAGAGTCTCAGAGTTCCCTGGGTGCTCTTTTCACCAGGGATCTCATCTGCACCAGGGATCCCATCTTCTGAGCGCTCGCTCCCTCTCTCCTGGCCTCTCTATTGGGCACTCATGCTCCTCTCCGACCTCAGCCTCCTTGCTGAGTCTCCACATCCTCTTCTGGGCTCCCATCTGTCTCCTCCCTGTTCTTTCACCCCTCTCCCCCTCAGTGGACACTTGGTTCATGCTGGCGGGTTGGCTATGAAGGGCTCAGCCCTGCCCTGGGAAGCAGGAGTCCTGACTCAAGACTCAGTTTGTAACTCCGAGGAGGACTTTGTGCAACTCTTGTCCCCACCCAGGTCCGGATTTCCCCATCTGTGTAAATGAGAGGGTTGCACCAGATGAGTGATAAGGCTGCCTCTCACACTGAGCATCAAAGACTCCATAGATCCAGGAAATAGTGGCGTACTCCTATAATCCCAGCTACTCCGGAGGCTGAGGCAGGAGGATCACAAGTTTGAGGCCAACCTCAGCAACTTGGTGAGACCCTATCTCAAAAAAGGGCTAGGGATGTGGTTCAGATGTAGAACACCCTGGATTCAATCCCCACTACTGCGAAAAAGAAAACCACACAAACACACACACACACACAGAACTCCATAAAAACCCATAATCACACAACTGGGATTCCCCAGCACCCTTTCTTCCCGTTTACCAGAGTTCATTTCCCCTGAGCAACGAGGCCCGGAGCACAGTTCTGGATCTGTCTGATTGCTGCTGGTGCTTGTCCAGTTGCCCCTTCCTAAGCCCCAGGGTCTAGTGCAAATGGGTCCCTGTGCAGCCTGGATCCCACCGCCCATAATCTGAAACTCGTCAGGGGTGCACGTCCCCAGGGACTTCCTGGCCACCGAGAGTGCTCCATGTTCGTGAGTGCATTTCAACCATCCGTGTGGATTTGGGGGATGCTCTGCTCCAGGGCCCAGCCTGGTCATTGAGACAGCTGTGAAATGCACTACTCAGATCTCTTGCAGGGGCCGCATGACTGACCCAGGGTCCAGTCGCTGCTTTGGGATGCACCACTGGGTCTGCGCTGAGCCCTGTTTCCCGTGGGCTGCTCTCAGCCAAAGCCTGAGCATGGAGATGCAGGACGCCTCTGATAAGTGACCTCGGTTCAAGGACTCCCCATCAGCATGGCCGGACCTTTGTGGGCATTGAGTTGTGGTCCAAGAATCTTCCTACCCCACCCGCTTCCTTCTCCCTCTCCTTGCTCAGGTGCCTGACCTGTAGCATGGAGGTTGGAGACTGTGGCTGCCTCCTGCTCATCAAATCCAGCCTCACCCTAGCGTCTTCAGCTGCTAGGCTACTGAGGTCAGGCACGCACAGCAGTGTCCGACGGCAATGCCTGGTGTTTAATGAGCACCTATTATGGGATGCAGTATCTCATCTACCATTACCTTGACCTCAGGAGGGAGGAGCCCCAACCACCCCTTTCACCAGGAGGAAACTGAAGCCCAGGGAAGGAAGGGACTTACTCAAAGCACAACCGGAAAATAACTATAGTCTCCAAAACGTTTTCTTAACGTCTCTCTGACCGTCTCTACCAGCTGTGAATGCAGGTTTTTGCTGGTGATCGGGGCCCCTCCTCACAGCCTCACATAGTCCCCGGCACGTGCCAGGCTCTTGATAAATGCGTGCTGCACTTGCGAATGAGTAAATGAGCAAGAGGGGAGCTGTGAACGGCGTCCAAGCACCTCATCCACTTTGCAGAAAGGCTGCACTCAGGCCCCTTTTGTCTGAAAGTTCTCAGCCCCGGCAAAACTCGAGGTGTGAGTTTCCATCTTTATTAAAACATATTTAGCTTCTCTTTCTTCTCGTTTCACACCCATCCGCTGCATCCTGCGGAGGCAGGGAAGCGTGATGGAAAGAAGTCATCAAACCTGGCGCTGCCACCCGTAGCTTTCTGGGTCTCGGTTTCCTTATCAATACAATGGGCACAGTGATGTCCACTCCACCAGGTGCCTGGCAGGGAGAAGATTGGGTGCGCAGACCGCAGGACCTCCTCTTCTCCTGCCAGTGCCTCCTGGTTGCCCACAGAAGCTGGGCACATTCAATGTCCCCAAGGGGAACAGAACGGTGGTTGCCGTGGTGGCGAGAACAGCAGACCCCCGAGGGGCTCGGGAGGCCCAGCGCCGGCAGCCTTCCCCCTGCTGTGGAGAGGCATCTTGCCAGCCTTCCCCAGCCCGCAGTGAGTCCCAGGCCCCTGGCTGTCCCAGTTTCAGCTGACTGTTCTACCCCAGGTTGCTGCAGCTGCCAGCCAGGCTCGCCTGGATTAGTAACTGGATCACAGCCCCCACCCCCGAGAGCATCGGGGGCGCAGGATTGGCTGTCCCTGCTGCAGCACGGTGTGGTGCCAGCTGTTCTGCCTCCGAGGACCTGATGCCACAGACAGGGACACCGAGGCTCGGAGCCGGGGTCACACTGAAAGGATAGGGAGTAGAGCCTCAGTGTCCAGCCTCCATGTCATTCGTTCATATCCTGGATCCCAGCTCCATCCTGTCCAGCACCCTCCCCATCCCCTGCCCCACCACTGTCCTGCCCACGGCCCAGCCTCTGACAGCTGCTGCCAGGGTGGGTGCAGCAGACTTTGCCCGACCCAGGGCTCAGCCAGGGGTGCTTTTTCCTTTTATAAATAAGATCATATCTCCCCGTTGCACACTCCTAGTCTCTTGTATCACTCAGAATAACAGCCTAAGGACAGGATCAAGAGCCAGCAGGCCCACAGAGCTGCATCCTTCCTCTTCCCACTCCTCGCCTGTCCCGCGGGCCTCCCCAAGTCACTGGAAGACCCTGTGCCTGACAATTGCACCCTAGTGTCTCCCGGGTGGTTCCTTGCATCCGTCCTGTCTCAGCACAAACGCCCTCTCCGGAGGGAGGCTGACTCCATCCACCAGGTAGTGCGTCTGCTGACTTGTGTGCCCCTGGTGGCCCGCCTGAGGTCCCACTTCCTCCAGGGGTCATAGCCTCCCGTGCAGCTCCAGGGCGGAAGACTTCCAGGCAGAGGCTCTACTGGCTGGGTTAAGCGATCAGTGAGTGAAAACCCGGAGCACTGGTGTTGGTGGATGTGGAAGGAGAAGGACTGATCTCAAGGAAAAATGACTAAGGAAAAAGTCTGCTTTCACTTCCTCCCTGGCTAGAGCTCATCTGCCTCTGAATGGTCCCCTCTTCCTCTCTCCCAGCCTTCCTTCTGCTGGCTGCAAGTGGCTCCACTCCTGCTACTGACTCACCTCTGCTCTCAGGAAAACTAATTCACATTCAGGTGTGCTCAGGAGGGACTCCCAGTCAGAGGATTGTCTGCCTTCAAAGTTAAAGCCAAAGAAATGAGTAGCTAATGGTGGAATCTCTGCCACCAGCGAGCCCCTGAAATCGCGTTCAGTGCGCAGCCATCCCTCTGCCTTGGTAAAAGCTGTGTCCACTCCCAAACCAGGCTGGGCTACACGGCCTTTTGGATCGTGCCTGTCTCTGTCACCTCACGCCCCTCCCTCGTCCTCCACTTTCCCAAGATAAATCAACCAGGTCAGTCAACACGTTTTGATGAAAAAGAAACAAGTCAGTCTTTTGACTCGACAAAGTGGGCCTTTCTCGCAGCAGAGGGGCTGGGGCCGTCAGGAGCATGTGGCATCAGCGCTGCCGGGCCAAGACAAGGCCTCTTTTGTGCCTGGGACAAAGATAGAGTGTCCTGGCAAGATGGGGCCAGGGCCTTTCCAACGCCAGCTCCGGCAGCCTGGATTGGCTGGCACACGGACAAGTCCACCCCGTGACTGCGCAGCCCAGGCTCCCTGCCACCAGCCGCCTCGCCCCGCCCTTTGGCAAACAACTGGGTGGGGGAACAAATCACAGAACCAGACCGGCAGCACCGTCGTGGCCACCTGGTACTCGTGGGGCTGGGACTCCTCCAATCCTGCAGGCCTGCTACACGTATGGTTTGGAGCCCTTGAATCTGCTGCTCCCGTGGCCTTTGGAGGAGGAACCTGTTTTCCAGGTTAGGCAACCTAGGGCAAGTCCCCCTACCTCTTTGAGTGTCTGTTTACACCTCTACAAAACAGTTTTGTGATCATTTACCTCCAGCTATTGTATGGATCCAAGAAAATGCCATCTCTAGTGATGAGGTACCTGGCACAGAGAGGGCACTCGGACATGAGGATGCACAGCTTTCTGGTGTATATGTCATTTTACACGGATGATCTCATTAGATGGGTAGTTATCACCTCCACCCCAGGAGAAAGGATAATCATCCCTGTTGATTCGGAGAATCTGAACCTAAGCAAGTTGAAGCAATGTGGAGGGACACTTGGCAAGGCGGTGAGTGGCCCTACGAGAATCTCCAGGTGGAAATACTCGAGTGGGTCAGAGACCACTGCTAGCCAGACCTCTGGGCACTGGCATGTGCTGGGCCCTCTGCCAGGAATGCCCTTCTTTTTCTGAAGGTCAGGAAAAGACAACTTAGTGTAGGGAAGGAGGAAATTCACCTTCTTTTTGCTGCGTGGAAAATTGTAAAAGGGAAATGCTTTGTTGACTGGTTTATTCATCCAGCAGATCTGTATTGAGCACCTGCTGTCTACCAGACACTTTCACCAGACACTGTGAAACGAGATAGAAGAAGTCCCGGTCCCCTGGGAGCTGAGAGTCAGTTCAGGGCCACTCAGCCTTAGCCGCTCATCGGAACTACTCGGGCAAATTTAAAAATTCTTGATTTCTGGGCTTCACCCCAGTGATCCTGATTCAATTGGTTGGCAATGGGGCATTAAGATTTAAAATAGCTCTTCAAGTGACTGCAGGGTCCAGCTGAGGGAAGAACCAGGGTTTGTGGGGAAGGAAAGAAATGAGCAAATCACCAAATCACCAGGCAGCAGTAGCGTCGGGGAAGGAAATGCAGGAAAGAGGATTGGCAGACGGGGCTGCTGTTTAAGACAACCCAGCCCTCTGGGCCACTCGGAAAGGGCACTCTACAGTAGGAGGGACCCAGAGAAAGTGAGGGAATAAATCATGGGAAACCTAGGGGGAACTGGTCCAGGCCCAGGGACAGGAAGTGCTAAAGCCTGGTGATGGGAAATGGTGAGTGTGCTGAAAAGCCAGGTAGCTGGCAGCCCTTATGTGGTTAGATGACTGCAGGTGGGCAGGAGGTGAAAGGCATCCTGTGTCCCCCATGTCCCCAAGCCTAAAGGAGGTTTTGCTGCTTCAAGATCCTAGCTGTCTTCTTTTTACCTACTAAAGTGTGGCAAGGAAAGTCTGTCCCTGTAAGCTCAAAGTGGTATCTGTACTAACCTCTTCCTCCTTCTCCCTCCCCACTTCAGACTCGCATCTCAGACCTCAGGAGAATGGGGTGACGATAGTCATCTCAGAACTCCTCTCCTGTGTACCTTGGGAAGGACGTGCCCTGTATAAGGTTGGGCAGCTGGGTCTACCTGGCCTGGATCTGGGACCCTAGAACCAGGGGAGTGCCGTAACCGCTGAGCCACCGCTCCAGCCCCTAGGACCCTAGAACCAAGGACTGCTGTGGCCTCAGGAGCAGGCTGGACATGGCCAGCAGCAATGGTGGCTAGAGCTGTCACCAGGCCATGAGTTCTGATCAGCACAACTACCTCTCTGCCTCACCTTGTCCAATGGAAATGCCAGAGGCGTAAAATTCCAGACTCTTGGTTATTAAAGAAATAACTTAGGAAGTCATTTGAAAGTGCTGTGTCAGAATTGTGTTCAGATAATACAGAAATGTCACATCGTGTGATTCACCTGGGTTAGACTGCTGTGCCTCGACGTCCTATCGCGTTGTGTTGGGGTGTTATACAATGTCACGTGTTAGTGGAGAATGTGCTGCCGGGTTAGCTGAGAACATCCGTCCCAATCGCGCTAACATGTTCAATTAGAATATTGCCCGTGCTAGTACACTCTACCCGAACGCAGGCTCTGATAGCACGGCGGAACATTACGTTAAAATACGACATTGTGTTGGAATGTTTCATTAGCGCGTTTTCTTAGGAATGCCTGTTGAATCTGAAGATCCAGAGGCACTGGTGGGGTGCTTTGGTGAGGTACTGAAGGAAGCCTGGCCTGGGAATCGGGAGCTGGATTTGGGCTCAGCTCTGATGCTGGCTCCTCCAAGGTCCTCCCTCTCTCTGGACCTCAGTTTCCTTTTTTTTTTTTTGCCGTAGGAGCCTTTGGACGGCAGAGCCTCGGGGCCTCTGTGAACAGTGCACGCACGGTTGGGAGTTGACAGGGACTCTTGATTGCTGTCACTCTCGCTGGGTCTGCTCCTGCTGAGGAAGTGAGATTTCCTTTGACCAAGAGCTTGATCTTATCAGGGAATGAATGACTTGCCGGGAGTAAACAGCTTCCTCTGGACAGGAAGAGGACACAGCGAAGGCAGGCGAAGGCGCCTGGGGCTTCCAGCCAGCTGCTGGATCCTCCCCTGGCAGCCCCGCCCCCACCCAGCCCAGCTCTAGACCCGCTGTCCTGGGCTGCTGCTGGCTGGGTGAGACCGCTGAGCTCTGGGCCTCCCTCCCCTGCAGATCTCAGCCAGACCCTGTTCTTCTCCCGGTTCTTCAGGAGTGGCCCGGAACAGGTGCTTTGAGCAAACCTATTTGCTTTCACTGTTCCTCACTCCCTGGAGGAAAAGGCAAGGGATGCTAAGGCACCCCAGCTGTTCCATACATCCCAGGAGGCTGCACGCACCCCCACCCATCTGCCCCAGTGGTCTGTGACCCAAGACAGCACAGAGTCAAAGATCGTGGTCCAGCAGACCAGCCAACGACCAGGAGCGCTTGTCTTAGTTGGTTTTCTGTGGCTGTAACAGAATACCCGAGACAGGGTGGTTTATAAAGAAAACAGGCTGATGTGGCCCAGGGTTCTGGAGGCAGGGAAGGCAAGGAGCACAGCACTGGCACCTGCTGGGCTTCCTGTGAGCCCCGCATGCTGCTCCAAGTATGGAGGAGAAGCAGAGGGAACGCAGGTGCACATGGAAAAGAGGCGGGGACAGAGGGGGCCAGGTGTTTTGTAACGACTGCTGTCTCTTGTGGGAGCTCTGCCAATTTCTTTGTGGGGTTTGAGCCCCCATGACCTCTCATGGCCCCCACCACCTCACAGTATTATTCCACGGATTTTGGTGGGGGCAAGCCATCTCCCGTCCATAGCAGTGTTCCTGAGTGGGCCACGTCCCCTTCTCAAGCTGTGTCTTCCACCACACAAGGGGGGTGAGGGTCTTGACCTGCTGTGCGTGGGGGACGTGAACTTGAGAGAGCACCTGGAAAGCAGTTAGCTTAGCTCTTAGCAACTGACCAGCACCCTGAGCTGCTGAGGTTCAGGATGTCCAAGCCTGTGCACACCCCACACTGTCCCCCATGCCACCAGCTCAGGCTCAGGGCCCTAGCCTCCCCACATGTTCTAGCTTGGAGAGTGACATCCAGACTTCACAGTCATCCCAACTTGAAGGAGAAATCCAAAGGGCACAGAGAGGGAGCCAGGAGTCACTGTGGCTGGGAGAAGGTTTTCTCAAGGAATTGGGAGTGGGCTCGTTTTATGCTGAAATATCTTTTTTGATTTTGGTACCAGGGATTAAACCCAGGAGTGCTTACCTACTGAACCACATCTCCAGCCCTTTTTAAAATTTTTCTGCTTTGAGATAGGGTCTCACTGAATTGTTGAGGCTGGCTTTCAACTTGCGATTCTCCTGCCTCAGCCTCCCAAGCCGCTGGGATTATAGGCATGCATCACCACGCCTGGCTGGAATATGTCTCTTGATATTTTTGAGGACAGACAAGGCCTGGAACCTGGGAGCTGGGAGGCTGAGAGGGGTTCTAGGCCCACATTGCGTCACTAGGTGATCTCTATCTCAGGGATCAGTTATCTAATCTGTAAAATGAGGCTCAAGAGGTATTTTTTTAAAGGCCATTGTGGGAGTTATATGAGATGGTATAAATGACAAAGCCAGAAAAGTCCATGGGAGGGCGTGGTGGTGTAGGACAGCGGGTGAGCGTCATGAGAAAGTGGGGGTGAGAAGAAGATAGGAGGGAAGAGGAATTGAGCATCTGGGCCGTCCCCACACAGAAGTAGCCTGTGACGGTAGGAAGCATACTGGATGTCAGCTCTGCCATTAGCTGGCTGTGTGACCTGCAGTTGATGCCCTGCCCTCTCTGGTCCTCAGTGTCCTCAAGTAATGCAAACTCTTTACATTGCGGTGGGGCAGCTTCTTGGGCTCTTGATTTCCCCGATATGCAGCCACAAGCCCTGGAGTGCTTGCTTGGCAGGGGAGATGAGACTTGCCAACATTTCCTAAGCAGGTTCGTTCCCATCCTCATCAGTGGCCCGTGGATAGCAGTGAAGGAGGCCAAAGTCCTGGAAGGGACATCCAGGGGAGCTGGGGACGGCCGGTGGCCAGTGCCCCTGCCTGAGGCTTGGAGACCATCTCCAGATGCTACCCGTCCACTTTCCTTGTGATCAGCGGCTGGGATGCAGGGAAAGGTCACGTGCCTGGCACTGGAGACAGGAAGAGCAGCCGGCCCGTTTCTGCTGTCACGGACTAACAGGGAGCAGGGTGGGCGGCACGTCAGACCTCTGCTCCCTGGAGTGCATCTGTTCATGGTTTCTTCTTGGTGAACTGACACCTTTGCTCCTCTCCGATGTCCTTCTTATAAGCACGTTGGACTCAGAGCCTCTGTGGTAAGAGACTGGCATCTCCACCCCGGGTCTCGTTTGGTTATGATTTGCATAGATTATCTTTTTCCATCCTTTGAACTTCAACCTATTTGTATCTTTATCTCTAAAAGGAGTTTTTGTAGAGAGCATATTGTTGGATTTTTCTTTTAAATTCATTTATTAATTTATGCCTTTTGATTGGAGAGTTTAAATCAGTTACATTTAAGCTAGTTATTAAGGGGCTGGAGCGGTTTTGGCGCTTGCCTGGCATGCGTGAGGATGCGGGTTTGAGTCCCAGCACCACATACACAAGAAAGTGTTGGGAGCGAGGAAAGCCACACGAAAACTAAATAAACTGATTCAGTCCTTCTCTCTCTCACTGTCCCTCTCCTTTTTTAAAAAAGTGAAATGAATAAAAAACCCTAATTATTGATACTTTTGCCATTCTGTTTCCCGCATGTCTTACGGGACTTTTTTGGTCCTTCATTTTCTCCATGACTGCCTTTTGTTTCTCTTTTAGTGTTTAGCTAATTATTTTATAGTGTTGTGTTGTTATTCCCTTCTCATTTTCTTTTTCTTTCTTTTCTTTTTTGTACTAGGGATATGACCCAGGGGCACAACCATTGAGCCACATCCCCAGACTTTTCACATTTTATTGGAGACAGGGCCTCACTAAGTTGCTAGGGTCAGCTTTGAACTCACTGTCCTCCTGCCTCAGCCTCCTCCCGAGTTGCTCGTGTTACAGGCGTGGGCCACCGCACCTGGCCTCTCATTTCCTTTTGAGTATATTCTATAGATATTTAAGGTATGTTCTATAAGTCATAGAAATATGTTCTACTCACTCTTAGAAATAAATATTAAATATAAGTATTTCTTTAAGGCTATCATAGGGATTGCATATATAATTTTGTATTTATGACAATTTTATTTGAACTGTTATCCACTTAACTTCAGTTACATACAAAAAGCCTTCTACCCAGGTTTGCTGTCTCCTACTTTATGCTATCAATGTCAAAATTTATATCTTTATATATTGTGTACCTACTAACATAGGTTTATAATTATTTTTATTTCTTTATTCGTTATTTCTCATTGCTGACCTTATCATTTTGTAACTACATGGTTTTCCTGATTTCCGTCTCTTAGTCTGTTTCCCTTCAACTCTTGGAGCATAATTGAAACAGTGGCTGCCAGTTCTCTTTCTAGAAAGGCCAACACCTGGCTTCCCCAGGGATAGCTTCCGTTGCTCCGTTGATCTATTTTGTTCCTTTGTGTGAACCATGTTTTCTGTTTCTTTGTTATGACTTTTTTTTTTTGGTACCAGGATTGAACCTAGCTGTGCTTAACCACTGAGCAACATTCCCAGCCCGTTTCTGAACTTTTTAATTTTGAGACAGGGTCTCGCTAATTTGCTGAGGCTGGCTTTGAACTTGCCATCCTCCTGCCTCAGACTCCTGAGCCACTGGGATCACAGGCGTGCGCCACCGTGCCTGGCTCTTTGTTGTGATTTTTGTTGTTGTTGTTGAAAGTTGGATCATTGAAAGAACAGCCGCTTTTCCCTCCTTTGCCGACGGGCTGTGGATCAGCCTTCGGCAAAGGCTGACGCTTGGGGGCTTCTCAAGTCTCCCCTGAGCCTGTGTGTGTGTGGCTTTCTCCATCCCTGCAGCTCCTGCAAGGTGCTCGCCTCTGCTCCCCGCCTGAGGTCAGAGGGAGGGTGAGCGGAGGGTGCTCCAGGCAGCCCCGCCCCGGGCCAGCCGGTCCTCAGCAAGGTCCACTTGCTCTCTCTGGCTCCAGAGAGAGGACCTGGGACCTGTCACCTCTTCCTGAGCAGCTGTGCCAGGGAAAAGGTGGGGCTCAGTGAGGACAAAGCCACCGAACTCTTCCTACTGTTTTGAAGGTGGCTTTTCCTGGATTGGATGCTCACTCGGTGGCTGTGAACTGCTGACTCTTTTCCTGAGCTGCTCCATCGGTTCACCCAGCTCCTGGTTGGAGGGATGAGAGCCTGGAGCTTCCTACTGGCAATCTTGCTGCTGTTAACCCTCCAACGGACAATACACTAGAAATGCTCCAAAATCTAACCACACGCTGCAGGAAACGGGAGGCAGAGCTGGAGGAACGTGCGGGGAGGCAAGAGTTGTGGGTAACTGGGATCTGAAAGGGCCTCGGGGAATGGATGATTTTTGAGCTGAAAGACAGAAGAAAGAAGTGAAGAGAGAAATCGAGGGAAGGACAAAAGCAAAGGCCCTGGGGTGGAAAAGAACCGGGTTTGTCCTGGGCCCTGTTGAAACAGTGGTATGGCATGAGCCTGGGGAAGCCTGGGGGTCAGAGCACATGGGGTGGCCCAGGAAGGTCCCAACCTATTCTAACTGGGATGCAATGCAGGGAGGGTTTTAGGAACTGAAGAGAGCTTGTGGTTTTTGTTTAAAAACAAGGATGCTAGCTGGACATAGTGTTGCCTGCCTGCAATCTCAACAACTTGGGAGGCTGAGGCAGGAGGATCACAAGTTTGAGGCCAGCCTAAGCAACTCAGCGGGGCACTAAGCAACTTAGCGACATCCTGTCTCAAAATTTAAAATAAAGAGGGGCCGGAGATGTGGCTCAGTGGTTAAGCACCCCTGGGTTCAGTCCCCAGTACCAAAATCATAAACAAGGATGCTGCATAGATAAGGCCTAGAGCAGAAGCAGGGAAACTGATGAGAGGCCTCGTAGACTCCAGGGAAGAGAGGAAGCCAGAGTCTGGGAATTAGGGACGGCTTGTGGCAGGACAGCAGTGCACAGTGGAGTTCGGTGAGCACAGCCTGGCGCCACCCCTGAGGGTGTGCAGAGATGAACCAGAGAACAGCCATGGTTATGGAAAACCCGGTCTGGTGCTGGGGCAAGAGGGGAGGCATGCTTTCACCCCCATGGGCTTCTATTGATGTTCGAGGCTCTGCCTGTCCCGACGGTCTCCCTGACGGCTCTTTCTCTAGGGAAAGGAAGACAAGTCGCGCCTCCAGTGTTAGCCAAGCCAGCATCTGAAAAGCCCATGTTTTTTAAATAGGAACTGAACCCTCCAGTAGATAGGGAAGCTGGGGCCCAGGGAGGGATGTGGCCGAAGCCACACAGAAGTTGTCGTCCTTACGATGAGTCAGGGCCCGTGTGGCTCAGTTCCTGCTGATAATGTGGTGTCAGCATTCTCAGTGTGTCTGAGGTTAAACGCAAGGATTCCAGAGTGGGGTTGGTCTGGCCAGAGCCCCGACCCATCTGACTCACAGTGTGTTGCGGTGCAGGCCTCTCTGCACCTCTCTGAGCCTCAGTTTCCCCATGCATCCCCAGGACGCTGGTCACCTGGAACGGTGTGAGATGACACAGAGAGCGCTTGGCCAGGCCCGTGGCTCATCGGCAGTGCTCAGTCACTGACCTTTGCAATAACACCACTGATGGCTGTGATAGCTAATTATTATCGGGGATCCTGCTTGCAAGTTCGAGCATCCCACAGAACCGCAGTCAAGCTTGGTCCGATTTCAGAGACTGTTGGAGGGCTCCATTGTTCTGTTCCTTCTGACCTTAGGTCCTGCAGCCTGTATGAAGTTCAAAGTGAAAAATGTCAGGGGTGAAAGGGAAGGAAAGATAACCCACAACGGGGAGGACCATGCACAGGACATCCGCGCTCCATGGACAGGTGGCATTTGAGGGGACCTTCAGGTTGGCTGGAACCGCACACGCCTAGGAGGCACTCCAGAGGACGGGAGGAGGCTCGGCCAAGGTTTGGAGGTAGAAAAATGTTTCTTACTACTTTTCTTTTTCTTTTTTTTTAACAATTTTTTTAAGAGAGAGGGGGAGAGAGAGAAAGAGAGAGAATTAATTTTTATTTAGCTTTTCATGCAGCTTTCCTTGTTCGGACACTTAGTTGTGTACGTGGTGCTGGGGTTTGAACTTGCGTACTCCAGGAAAGCACCATAACCGCTGAGCCTCTGCTCCAGCCCCTTCTTCCTGATTTTCGATAGGCAGAGAATGACTCATTTTGGCCATAGTGAAGAACTTGAGGTGGCAGGGTGGATACAGGGAAATAAAGCTGTCAGGTCGTGGCTTGATTGCGGATGCCAGGGCTGGAGGGTTTGATCCGTACCTTGGAGATGGTGTGGAGAGAGCTGTTTCTGAGGAAGGGAGGGTCCCCTTGGGCTGGCATGCAGGAAGACGCTCTGTCTGCCTGATCATGGGTGACAAGCCCAGATTGCTACCCAGTGGCGGTGGTCTGGGCCCGTGAGGCCTGCCTTGGGTGGCAGAGTATGGATAGGGCAAGAGTCCAGCAAGTAGAATCAACACATCTTGGCAACTAACTAAAAGAGGCAGGGGAGAGGGAGGACCGGAGCCTGACTCCCAGATGGCCGACTGAATGTCTGAATGGTTGAGATAAAGACCAAGGGTGGAAAGGTTTGGGGAGCATGTCAGTCAGCTTTACATAGCTGTAACAAAATGCCTGAGGAAATCAACTGAGAGGAGGAAAGAGCTCCTTTGGCTGGTAGTCTTGATCTGTAATCCACTGGTTCCACTGCTGGGGGCAACTGGGGAGGCAGAAACTCCTGGGGGGTGTGTGGCACAGCAATGGTGAACCCCTCGATGGATCAATGCAGTGATGTCAGAACCCCCAGCACCCAAATCACTTCTCAGAAGCCCTAGTCCCCAGCATCACTGTGCTAGGAGCTAGACCCTCAGCACACGAGATCTGCAGAGCATCTCAGGTTCAAATGCTAACAGGGAGGAGGATGGCAGGGCGGGGCTGCCCTGGATGCCCCTCATTCACTGTGTGGCTGTTGGCTCTGAGACTTGGAGGGATGTCTCAGGATCAGGCTGGGTGTCTGACCGTGGTTCCACCCTGAGTGTGGCTGGCTTGTTGAGGGAGACAGACGGAGAGGAGAGGGGCATGGTGGGGACGCCGGCTGCAGCTGCCCCTTTGGTCCGTATGTGCCCCTGAGGCTTGTCCTTGGTCCTTGTCCTCCATCTCCACCCCCTACTTCCTCTCATCTGACTTCCTTTCTGGCCCTAGTTAGCTGCGTCATTTTAGGGAACTTGGAAACCAGGCCTCGTGTCTTTAACTTACAAAATTATACACTCCAATGAGCCGGAAAGGGGTTTTTGGAATAATTCTATTGAAAATATGTGGGTTTTCGCCTTGAAATGATCTTCCTGAAATTATCCCCTTTCTCTCTTTATAAATATTAAAAAGAAGGAATCAGAGCTTACTGCTTTAAATCCCTATTCAGAGACTTTCTCTTCTGCCTCCCAGGAAAGCAACCAGTCGTTTCGGAGAAGAAAAGGAGGAGGCTGGCTCAGTTCCCTTTAGCATGATGCTGCACCCCATCCCGATAGCTGCCTTTCAGGGTGGCCCTGACCCATCCCTCCTACCGCTGCTCAGTGGAGCTGGGACCCAGGACCTGCTGGAATAGTGTGTGTCCATGTGGGGGCTAGCAGGGCCCAGGAAGCCTGGTAAGAGGGACATGAGGGAGGCTGCAGAGAGAGAGATGCAGGGGACAGCGGGAGGACGAGAGAACAGGGAGGAACCAAGAGTCAGGGAGACTGAGAGAAAGAGTGTGCAGCTGGAGACAGAGCGGTAGGGAGGGACAGAGACTGAGTTGGGGCCAGGATTTTAGGGGAAATGGAAGAGAGAGAGAGAGAGAGGGAGAGAGAGAGAGAATGATCAGCACCGCACAGAGAAAAAGTAGCACACAGATGCAAAGAGACGGAAAGGGAAAACATAGGAATAGAGGATCTGGGGGGTTAGGAGAAGAGTGAACAGAGAGAGTCACAGATGGAGGTGATTGACAGATGAGGCAGAGAAGTGCCAGAGACGGGAGGTCAGGGCCAGAGCAGAGGAGCCAGACCCAGTGGGACAGTGACCTGCAGCAGGGTGGACGTGGAGGGCCTTGCTGCTCGCAGGCTGGTGCGTGGGTGGGAGCCTGGATCCAACTTGGTGCATCAGAGGAAGGAAGCACCACATCCCCTGCTGGCCCCTCAGCCCATCCCAGCCCCACGCCTCAGGCTAGGCGTTGACTGTTTTTGACACACAGAGCACAGAGGTGAACCCTCCCCTGGCTCAGCAGACAGGCAGCCCGGAGTCCCTGCTGTGTCAGCTGAGCACCTTGCTCAGTCTTTTGGAGCCCTGGTTTTTTCATATGAAGAACGGGGATAACAATTCCTACGTCCTGGGCTGCTATGGGTCCTACACGGGGCATCTTCTAGGGATAACAGGTGCCCTACCTTGCGTCCACTCCCGTGGTGCATCCTGGAATCTGGGGCTCAACCATAACCCTCTGCGACCTTATGGTTGACCAGCACTGACCCTGGAGCCCCAGGGTAAAAGACACAGGCACCTCAAAAGGGGAAATCCGTAGATGGAAGGGAGTGGGAAATCTCCGTGGGTGGGAGAGTTCCTGAGAGGGCTTTCTCAGGCAGCCACGGTGGATGCAGTAGGTAGGGGAGGGGTTGGTGCACTTTGCTGGTCTCCCTTCCCTGATGTGTGACCTTGAGCCCCTCCAGGGCTTCTGCCTGCCCTGCTGACCGAATGCAGGGGGGTTGGACTCCATGCTTTGTGAGGGCCTTTGAACCCCTAACGTTCAGGGGTTCTCAAAGTCTATGATTGTAAGCAGCCTGACCTCAGAGGGAGGCAGGAGAGGGTGTCCCAGACCCACCCCCCTCCTGCCAAGACTTCGGCAGGAACAGAGGCCGCGGGCTCTGAAGGATCTGTCACAAAGCGCGGTGGTCGGTTACCGGTTACCACATAAGCCAAGCCCTTGATCTGCCGTGTTTGAGGAAACCCTTTGTTCCTTTCAAGTCTCTATTCTCTCAGCCGGGGCTGGTACAGGGACCGAAGCAGTGAGTTTTCTCTTTCTTCTTTTTCTTTTTGGATTTTTAAAAATAACTGGCTTGTGCGTTTAGGCAGTATTCCAGAATTGGGTTCCCAGGCTGAGGTTCAGGGCCAGGGACTCCCGCAGCCCCTTAACCCCCAAAAGCCTGGGAGGAGGGAGAGGCTGAGGCTGTTGGGGTGGGGAGAGGCCAACACAGGTGCCCTCCATGGAGACCCAGGCCTAGGGACCAGTGCTGTAAGGTGAGAATGAAGGAGGTAGACAGAACAATGGGGGTTCTAGACCTGGCTGCAGCACCCCAAACCTGGGGAACCCATCTTCTTCTGAACCTCAGTTTTTTTTTAGTGTTAAGATTAAAGGCCCCAAAAGATGTGGCTGATGCTCCCCATCGCTGGGTCCCTGCCAGACATTGTTAATCGATCACCTTTCCCTGTGCACCTTGGAGAGCCCTGAGAATGCCTCTCAGCCCAGTGCTTTGGGGAACCCATTACATTTGGCCTGCAAAATGAAACCCACCTCCCATCCCGAGACAAGATCATTTCCAAGGGACCAACAGGAAGTGGAGATGCAATAAATACTCAGTGAATGGACAATTTTTTTCTCTTTTTTTAGCCCTTACTACATGCCAGGCACTCCTCTAAGTACTGTTCTAGAAGTGAACAGAATAAAGTTCCTGACCTCAATCTAATGTGTGGGGGAGACAGGCGGTAAACAAATAAGCAGAGAGATCTGTTTCATGTCAGGTGATGATCAGAGCTATGAAGAAAAATGAACAAGAGAAACGCAATAGGAAAGGCAGTGAGCGCGTGTTCGGGTGCACAATGTGGAGAGGAAGCTCAGGAGGGGCGATGGGAGTCCAGCTCGGCAAAGTGAGGTCTCCTGGGAGCCCATCCCGCTAGATTTGGAGTCTACATGGGTCTGACTGTGAGATTTTAATTTATGTTGAATAAGATTCTAGAATCGCATGAACTAGGAACCTATGATCTAAATTATTGATGTTCACCGCTCTTATATTCCATGACAATGCTCTTACTATTCCGTGACTCCGAGATTCTAGGATTCACTGAAGCATCGTTTTGCTTGAATAGCCCGGGATTCATTGCCCACCCTCTTCTCACTACCCCTAGGAAACGGAGCTGAAAATAGAAACAGTCAAAACAAGAAGCCATTCCAGCTCCAAGTGCCATAGTAAACAAACGTCCAATGTTGCTCTGATCATTTAATTCCAGACGAGCCCATTCACGAAGGGTGTTCAGTTGACGGAGAGGAGGAGTGAGGCGGGGGTGGGGAGGTCTGTGCCGCCACCACCTCACCTAAGGTGGGACAGGTTGACTTGCAGCAACCAAAGCCCTGATAGGCTGGGTCAGGTTCCTTCGCCCCTGGGGACCAAGAAGGTGGATAGGTCAACCAGGGGCATTGAGAAGATGACACTAAGCAGAACCTGAAGACTGCAGAGGATGCCAGGTCTACAGACAGCTGGGAAAGCAAACCCCAGGCAAAGGGAATAGCAGGTACAAAGCTCCTGAGTGAGAGGAGGTGAGGGTAGCCGGAGCACAAGACAGTGAGGAGGTGAGATCCCAGGGGTGGAAGGGGCTGTGTCCCATGGGGGTCTGGAGATCCGGGTGAGGAACGTGGGAGCTTCTGGAAGGTTTATTTATTTATTTAGTGGTGCTGGGGATTGAACCCAGGGCCTCATGCATGCCAGGCAAGCACTCTGCCACTGAGCCATGCCCCAGACCCTACTGGAAGGCTTTAGACAGAGAACTGACATGATGCACTTCCGTATTTCAAAGATTCTGAAGTTCTCTGAGTGAAATGGATGACCGCAGGCAGGGGTGGAAACTGGACCAGAGAGGGACCTGGGTTTTTTTTTTTTCCAACGAGAAATGGTGGCTGAGGGTCCATCTCTTCATCAGGCTCTTCTGTCTTCCTTCCTTTGTTTCCCTCCTTCCATCCATCCCTCCATTTATTGGCTGAACGTCTGCTAAGTGTTGAGGGAAGTCGGGCCCAATGCTGAGATTTCAAGGGTGAATTAAACGGGTTCCCAACCGCTAGGAGCTCGCCGGGCAGCACGGTGCATGGAGTTGCAAAGCAGAGACCTCCAAGTGTGGCCAGGGGGTGGGAGGTCATTACCTGTCCCTGGGCTGGGAGGGAAGTCCTCTTGGAGGAGATGCTCGTTTCTGAGTTGGGCCTTTTGAAGGACATGGAGTTGCTGAATAAAGGCAAGAAGGGAGCATGAGCGAGCATGGCCTGTTTGGGGACCCTAGATGTCCAGGCTGGCTGGCTCTGCAGGGGTGTGGCGGGCCGCTGTGCGAGAGGGGTGCAGCCAGTTGGGGAAAGGGTGGAGTAAGTAATGCCCTGGTCTGGGCCCGCCCCTTGCCGCTCAGCTCCGCCTGCCCTTGCTGGAGCAGAGTAATTTAATTAAGTACCAGCTCTCAAACAAGATGCAGCTGTTGAGCAGATGCAGTCTTCTACCCCAGATGGAGGTGCATCTTGGCAACGGCACAGCATTTCCAGGGTGTCTAATTTGTGAGGCTGTGGAGAGGAAAGGAATTCAAGACGCTGTTCTTTAATAACCATCAATCACTGCACCCCTGCCCCTGCACCTCCACCGCAGACATTCCTGTTGGCTTCCCTAGGACCGGAGTTGGAGAGGCAGGCTGGCAGGATGGCTGGGGGATGGACTTGCTGGTTGTCACTCAGAAAAACAAGAAAGGGAACGGAACAAAAGGTCACCAAGCTACAGAGCCTCCAGGAATGTTTATTGAGCAAGTGCTACGCCAGGTGTTTCTCATACATTGCCTCTGATTCTTCCAGCATCCAGGCATGGTCCTACCACAGGGCCTTTGCCCCCTGCCAGCTCTCTGGCTGGGAATGTTCTTCCTGCAGATACCCACAGGGCCAACTCCCCCACATTCTTCTGGTCCCAGTTTAAATGTCACCTCCTTCAGGTGGCCTTCCCTGACTACCCTTCTCCACCATTCTCTACCTCCTTCCCTTTATTATTTTTTATTATTTTTATTATTTATTATTATTATTATTTTATTATTATTATTATTTTTATTATTTTTTAAATACAGCCAGCCTTTTGAATCTTGGGGTTCCACATTCACAGATTCAACCAGCTGTGGATCTAAATTGTTTTTTTAAAGTCTTTCTTTTTTTTAAAAAAAATCTTGTCATTATTCCCTAAACAAAACAGCATAACAGCCACTTATAGTTATTAGAATTATTAATTCAGGATTAGAATTAATCCAGTAATGGTTTAAAGTGTGCGGGGAGTATGGGCCCAGATTATAAACAAAGGCTGCACCATTGTATAGGAATGATTGTGCATCTTTGGATTTTGGTATCCAAGGGGGTCCTGGAACCTCTTGGATCCCGAGGGACGAGTGTGTGTTGTTTAGCGTCTGTTTTTCTCTTCTAGATTTAAAGTTTCCAACGGCAAGAATGCTCACCTGCTCCATCCATCACGGCCTCCCTGGCACTCAAAACAGTCTTGACGTGGGGGAGCACTGTATAAATGTTGGCTTAGTGGATGGATGATCAATGGATCTTACTGAACATAAGAGAAGAGGGTCAGGGAGATGAAAATCAGCTTCCTCAGGACAGCACAGCCACCAGGGGGTGAAGTGGGATTCAAATCTGGGTCCATCTGATTCTGAAGTTATGCCCCTTTCATTTCCTGTCCATAGCTCTTGCGAATCATTTCTCTGTTCCTGGGTTGAGTGCCCGTCTCTCCCGCTAGAGTGGCAGCCCCATCCAGAGCTGAGTTTCATCTGTTTTGTTCACAGCTGAATCCCCAGCACCCAAACAGAGCCTGGCACCCAGGAAATGTCTCATAAATAGATGTTGGATGAAGGAAGGAAGGGCCTGGAGACGGTAGACTGGGGGTCTCCACATCCTTGCTGTGCCCCCGATCGGGTGGCTAAGGAGTGACAAGATGTTTTCCACTTCCCTCACCGCTGGGAAGCTGCTCATTTAATCTTGGAAGCAGCAATGCTAAGGAAGCATCTTCCATGACATTTTACGGATGGGCAAGTTGAGTTTGATCAGAGAGGTGATTGTCCTTGCCCAAGGTCACACAGCCAGTGAGTGGAGGAGCTGGCATTTGAGTCCAGGCCTCCAGAGCTTACCCCGTCACCCATGAGGGACCAGGCTTGCTGGCTTGGTCCACCAGAAGGCAAGAGGTGTGAGAGCCCTTGCTTGCCCCTCAAGGTCGGTGGCTGTTAGGGCCAATGTGAAACTCACCTTTAATCACAACTCCCCACTTCTGTCCATTCAAGTGAAAACTTTCATGTTATTTTCACCCAAATCCCCCGTGGACTTCAATGGAAGCTTTGAATCCATGAGGAAGGTCAGAAAGTGTTTTTGGAGGCAGCGCCAGCGCTGATGGAAATCACATTAGCATATTCATTATCATCAGGCCTCTTTGAATGTGTGTTTTTTTAGCTGTTCCCTTAAAGTGACTGGGGGACAATGGTTCCTTTCTGCTCAGGAACTCCTGGGTCCTAAGCAAGGCTGCTGTTGCTTTCCAAATGGCAACAGGAAACCCGCCTTGGGGAAGGTAGAGGGAGGCTGTCCTGCCGGGAGCCCTGCTGCTGAGCGAAGCTCATCTGGGTGGGAAGCAGCTCCTCCTGCGGTGCCTTAGGCAGTGGGTGTGCTCCCGTGACAAGAGATGTTGCTGAACTGGGCAGAACGTTGCACACCTGCGATCCCAGCAACCCAGGAGGGAGGCTG
This sequence comes from Aplodontia rufa, assembly GCA_004027875.1. Lineage (NCBI taxonomy): Eukaryota > Metazoa > Chordata > Mammalia > Rodentia > Aplodontiidae > Aplodontia > Aplodontia rufa. Next base: position 127,489 of record PVKS010001677.1, read on the forward strand.
ACGCAGGTTCAAGTCCATCCCTCTGCAACTTAGGCAGACCTTGTCTCAAAAACAGGAAGGGCTGGGGATGTGACCCCGTGGGTGGTAAAGCACCCCTGCGTTCAATCTCCAGTCCCTCACACCCCCTGCTAAGGAGGCTGGACCTCGTTTCCAGGAGGCCCCTGTGTGCCTGCGAAGGATCAGGCTTGAGCCTGGGTTGACACAGTGGTTGTTCAACTTTAGCAAGGGCCAGGATCACCTGGGGAGCATTTTGTGACAATCACCAGAGCACCTGGTCCCAAATCTGGGCTAGTGTGTGTGGGCAAGGGGTGGGCGTACAGCTAGGTTTCAAAGGCATTTGGTGTCCCCAGGCGACTCCAGCATGCTAGCAGGCAGCACTGGGCAGAGCTGAACTGCTTTCTTCTCAAACTGGTGGTAGAGGGGGACAGGAGTATTGGGGTGGGTGATGATGGGGTGCAGGGGGGAGGTGCCCGGGGGAAAGCACTTGAGGAAAAATCTCCCCCACCCACCTCTATTTTAAAGGAAAATTTCAATATATGCAAAAGTGGTTTCAGATACGTGTTGGCACAGTCAGGACTATGTCTCAGACAGATCCCATGTACTGTGGCATACAGATGTCAAGTCAGTAGCTGGCTGTGTGTCTGCAGCGCAGGGGACAGGACCAGGCTGGAGTCCCCCACCTCCATGGTGGCGATCACAAAGGGCATCACCATAGATGCACAGAAGCGCCAGGCTGTGTCCCCTGAGCCCCCTCCCCTGCAGGCTAGGGGGAGGGACGTCCTGGTGCCGCCTCCTTCTCCATTGCCAAGTTCAGTATTCAGCTACCCTAAAGTGAAAGGTGAGAGCTGAGCCAGCCTCACCTTGGTTGCAGAGGGCAAACCCTCTCTCAGAGTCCCCTGAGCCACAGGAGCGCCTGCAGAGCCGGCAGGAATTCTGACCGCGCAGCACAGAACATCGGGGAGCCCCTGGAAAGTTCTTCGGAACCCGGTGCACAGGGGCTGAGTTAAGGCATGGCTTGTCGGGAGCAGGGGTTTGATCTTCACCAACGGAACTGCCTCGCTGGACGGAGCTGCAAAGCAGGCTCCCTCGTGGGCAGCCTTTGGGTCAGGTGGACTCCTCCTGAGCCAATCAGATGCTGTGGCAGTCGTGGAGATAACGGACACACCGTCGAAGTCCGCGGTGGCACATTGGGCATGGAGGCGGATTCCGGATAAGACAGCTCGAGCCCAGGTTCAAGTCTGGCCTCTGCCGTTTCTCACCCTGTGACCTTGGGCAGCTTGCTTGACCTAATTGTATCCCCATCTTTACATTGATAATGATAATAATAATGTTATTCAGCATCTTCAGATTGTGCTGGGGAACAAATAAGCTAATCGATGAAATGTTCATAGCACAGAATTTAACAAGGGCTCAAAAAAATGCCAGTCAGTATTATCATTCCTACTGGTGTATCAGTTCATCTGCATTAAATTAGGTATTTTATTTTCTTTAAGAGAGGGTGGGGAGGGAGTGAGTGAGAGTGAAAGAGAGAATTAATTCTTATTTATTTTTCCATCTGGCCTTTGTTTCCCCGTATGTGGTGCTGGGGTTTGAACCCAGGTCCTCAGGCACACAAGGCACGTGCTATAACCGCTGAGCCACCGCTCCAGCCCCTCGATTAGGTATTTTAAAGGCACATTCTCACTCAATTCCTAAAGAGATAGGGCTTCTTTCCAGCCTCACCCTAGGGGTGGGGAAATGGAGGTACAGAGAAATCCTGAAGCTTTCCCAATGTCCCTGCAGTCAGGAAGGACCGGAGTTGGGGTTCAAGCACTGGTTGTCTGACTCCAGAACCAGTGGTTTTCGTTTCTCTGACCCCTGACAGAGCATCCTCCTGTGAACGCTTGAGCTGGCCACTTCCTTCCTGAGGCTGTGAGCAGGAGCCCCCCAGAAGCTGCTGTCCTTTCCGCGACCTTCCGCAAACCCAGGTCTCCTCACCCTGCACGGAGAGAGTGTTATTGACGTGGGGACTGCGGTCCTCACTGGCTCCAGAGGAGCCCGTTCTCCTCCCTCCTCCTATGTGGGCAACAGAGCAGGGCTTATTCCCTCCCATTTGACAGATTCAGAAACTGAGGCTCACGGGAAGGGCGGGACCAAGATTTCATCTGTCTCTTCTTACCCGCCCCCTCCCCTTCCTCCTTGCAGGGGCAGAATTGAACTTGAGTGCTGGGCTTCACTGCAGGTGCTGGAACTAAGGGGAAGCACAGATAAGAGGAACCCGGGGCTCACAGGAGTGCTGTGGAGTTGGAGGTGGAAAGAGCCTCGTTTATCTGGCGTGGGTGCCCCCTTCCTGATCCAAGGGCCACAGGGAGCAAGAGGGAGGCTGCAGTGCATGGCTCACCTGAGTGGCCACCAGAGCATACACTAAGCGCGTTCTCCACGGATGTTGTCCATCAGCGGTCCCTGGACCTCCCACGTGTGGGTTTGTCAGCTCACATTCAGGCTCTGATGAGGATTTGAATCTTGGCCTTGCATCTACTCGCTGTGTGACCTGGATCAACTTGCCCGACTTCTCTGGTTTTCTGCTTCCTCACCTGCGAGCCTGTCTCAATGGGTTGCGGTGAACGTTGAGTGAGATGTGTTTGTGCAGAGCTTGGTACATTGCCTGCTGTGTGGCAAATGCCATTGTCATTTCAAGAATGACAATCTCATGGTCCTCACAAGAAAACTTCAGATCCTAGCTGTTGGCATGGGAATGAGTAGAAGATTTGTCTTTTAGGAACACAAGACATAATAATAAAGGCAAGATGATTCTGATGACAGTGTGGGGGATGTGGTAGGAGGGATAGATAGGTAGGGAAACATCTGCTGGGAATGTGTTTGGCTGTTGGTCGGGGAAAAAATAATGGCGGAACAAGTTTCTAGTTTTCTCTCAATATCCTCATTCATCTTCCTTAGTCCATGGAATCCCCGATTTTAAGCTGAACACATGTTATCCTGGAATAAACACTAGTTTCTCGCTTCACTTCCATACACTAAGTATGGCCATGTGCGTTCTGGACAGCGGGAAATGTTGATGTGACTTCTATAAAAATAATCTTAAACTGAAGGGTAAACACCTTGTTCCTCCCTTCTTTCTTGCTGGCTGGAATATGAGGTGTGACGGATACATCTCAAGCAGCCATTCTGGGCCATGTGCTGCATTTAAAATGACAGCCAAGGGAGGGGACTGGAGAAAAAACTAAATGATAAAACAAGCAAAATTGATTCTCTCATTCTTTCTTTAAAACAAACAAACAAACAAACAAAAAGACCACTGATTCTTTGATCCTCTTCCCTCTGAGAGAAAGAGTCTATTTTCCCTGTACTTAAATCTGGGCTGGACTGTGACTACTTTGACCAACAGAGTACGGTAGAAATGATGCTAGGTCACTTCCAGGCCTAATCCTTAAAGGCACTGCCGGCTTCTACCATGGCCTCTTGAAGTCATGAGTTGCCATGAACAAAGTCAGCTCCCCTGCTGGAGTGGGCCACCTGGAGAGATCCTGAGTTTCCATGAATAGGGACCCAGCTGAACTCAGTATTCCCATCACCCCCAATAAATCACCAGGTAACCAGATACAACCATATGATTCCTCCAAGTGAGCTCAACCGCCAGTCAAATGCCACAGAATGACTCTTGTCACTGTGACTTCATGGATCATTGACTGATTCCCCCGACTGCGTTCTATCTAAGTTTCTGACCCATGAAACAGAAAATAAAATGGTTGTTGTTTGGGGGCAGTTTGTAACTCAGCGCTATACAACAAGCAGACCAGGAGGTGGAAGATTTTTTGCTGAGAATGGTGCAGCAGTAATCTAGCCCTGGCCTGGCTGCCTCCAAATTTCTCATTGCAAGAGAAAAATACACCTTGCTTGCTTAGGTCTCGATGACCCTGTGGGCTGTGGCTTGGGGCCTCAGTTTCCCCACCAATGTAAAATGGAGCATCTGGCTTCTCCTCCTTGCCTCCCAAAGGTGCAGGAGGATATAGAGGATATAGGAGGAAGAGAAGATGGACTGTAAACAGTGCTCATGTCCCCGAAGACCAATTAATGACACGCACAAACATTTATAATACACTTAATGTGTTCCTAATGGGTGTGAGCTTGTCACAAACCAACTGCAATGGATTTTGGAATCCGACGCGTTAGGGCCGGTGGCTCAGCCCCGCTGCTTTCTAGCTTGACGAATTGGGCCAGTCACTAAATCTCTCCAAGTCTTATCTTTCTCATCAATAAAACACTGACGCTGTGATTTCCCCCACAGAGTCTGTGTGAGGATTAAATTAAATGAGATTAATCTATCTGTTTGATGAGTATTGAATATCTCCTATTCGCTAGGCCACACCCACCCCCTCATACTGGTGAGGCTGGTGCCCACTCACCCCTACATCTGAATATAAGCTATAAATCAAGCTAATGCTTTCTTTAAAAAAAAAAGTTTTGTCCTTCTGCTGGGTAAGTAAAATTGCATAGCTGCCTGAAAAGCCAGGTTCCATTTAGACACCTCAGACTCGTCGGAGGGCTGCAGGGAGGTGTGTGCATGAGGGGACAGTGGACCCCACAATGTCCCTTGTCTCCAGCTACAACCCACCTCCTCCTGTTTTCACCCTCAGCTCCATCTGCTGTGTGCACACCCCACAGGCCAGTCCTTCACTCCGTAGTGCCCCATGGCTACTCCAGAGGTTGGAGAACAAACCAGGAAGAGGCCCAGCAACAGGCCTGGGACCTTTGGGCGGGGACATCAAGGATTCCAGGAACCTGGAATATTCTAGGTTGGGCAGGTTTGTCCCCTGGGCACTGTGGGGTGTATGCAGCTGGAAGATGGCTAGAGGGGCCTTCCGTGTGGCAAGACCCCTTTGCCCACAAGCCGGGTGCTGAAGGCCCATAAGTAGATCAGCCAGATGCCATCCTTGCCCCCAGGAAGGTGGGGAATCATCCTGCAGCCTAAGCCTCAGTCTCAGCTCTACCTGTAAGACAGAGGGCTTAGCTGATCTGACATTTCCAAGTTTGTGTTGGAGACAAAGGCTGGGGACTTGGTGAATGTCAACACCAATCTCCTGGAAGCTAGGAGACCAGATGGGAGGGGGGTGTTTAAGGTGAGTGATTAACTTCCAAGTCTGCACCGGCAGGGCAGGGAGGGCCCCCCCCCTCGCCATCACTGCGCAGGGCACTGTGAGGACAATACAATGTCCCCCCACAAGCATGGGTCCCCTGGGCTCTGTTATCCTCATCTTGCTCCTTGACTTCACCGTTCTGTGACCAGAAGCAGAGGTCCCCAAGGGCCGTTGTCACAATCCTGATCCCAGCCATCAGGGTCCTGTGGGCTGAAGCCAGTGCCAGTGAGGGCAATACAACCTGGAACAAAATTCCAGCTCCCTGGAGGGCCTCCCAGCCTGCCTACCTGGTTTCTGACCCTGTCCAGCATCCTGGGTCACCAGTCTTGTACAGCTCTCTTTAACAGATCTCAAGGGCAGGCAAGCTCTCCTTGACCTTCCTGGTGCTCATGAAAATCTCAGGCCATTCCTCCACCGCAAGGTCTTGGCCTGTTGCTGCGCTCTTTGCCTGGAGTCCCGGCTCTCTGCCTGGTTGGATCCTGTCACTCTTCAGGCTTGGCAAGGTGGCCTCATGCCCACAGGTTGGCTGGCGGCGCTTTGGGAAGTAGCTCCCCTCCAGCCCAGCTCTGCTTGGAGAGGCCCTATCAGCTCTTCCCGTCTTTCCGTGCACAACCAGGAGAGGGATAAGGAAGCGATCCAAGGGCTCCACCTGGAGCTGAACCGTCTGGGTCCAAACCCGGGCCCCGCCATCTGCTGGCCCGCATGAGTACACTGCTCAACTTCCTCTTTGCTTGGAATAGATGATTCAACGTCCAATTTCCTCTCTGTAAAAGGAGGTGAGAATTCATCTCAGGTTTGTGGCGAGGCGATTACACGGGGTAACGTGTTCCGGATGTTTAGAAGACAGGACGGCGCGAGCACGGCATTTGTTTGCTGTGATAGGAACACTTGTTGCTATTTGAGCCGATCGGTGTCTGTAAGTCTTGTTTATTTTCCCCGTCCCTCTCTGAAAGGCGACTGCCCTTCCAGCAGCCGCCTCCCACACAGCCTGGAGAAAGGAATTTCAGCAAGGAGCTGGCACTGGGCTGAACCCTTCTGCGAAACATCTCCCAGTGCCTATGGGGAAACTGAGGCAGGGCGGGTGGCTCCTCTCCCTGGACGGCCTGCAGGGACCAGCACCGCCTCTGGCACACGCTAGAGGGGCCGCCTCGGTGTGCCGCTGTGGCGCACCGGCCTTTTTTGTTCCCGAGTCTTTCAGGCCGAATAGAAGAAAGGAGGAAAAGCAGCGCGCAGCCCGCGTCAGCTGCGGCTCAGTCCTCCGGTCCTCCGCGCGCGAACAAAGGCATTTGCATGAAAACAGGAACTCCTTTTGCAAAAAGGACCGGTTGGAGGGTGCATCTTGGGCTCCAGCTGTACGCCCCTCCCCCCAGGTGGGGAAGAAATGGGGCGGGGAGCCGGCCCGAACCTGGCCCGGGGGCGGGAGGCTGGCGCTGCGGTCCGAGTGGCCCCCGCACCCCGCCTCCTCCTCCGGCCCGCGGCGAGCGCGCCTCTGCAGTCCCCTGGACTATTTAAGGAGGCGCGAGAGCAAGGCGCAACGCCGCGGTGCGGGTCTGCGGGAACCCGCCCTGGGAGTGCAGAGGAGCAGGACCCAAGGAGCCCCATCCGTGGCAACCGCAGGTCTTGGGACCCGGCCCGCTCCTCCCTCAACCGCGGGCCTCTGGGGTCCTCCAGAGCCACTCTAAGCTTGGGTCTCCTGGCCTGGCCAGCGGGGCCCAAGAATGCCACAAAACCTATCTCCAGGAGATGCAGGCTTTCCTGTGCCTGGCACGCGGAAGGGCACAGTTAATACCGGCTCCACGGCCACCTTCCAAAGCTTTTTCTCAGCCAGCTCTCCTTTGGAAAACCTCCAGGCAGCCCTTGGAGGCAGGATAGTTAGGTGTTCAGAGCAGGAGTTTGGGGAGCAGAGAAATCGGGATTCGAATTCTGCTGGCCACTTACAAGCAGGTACCATGAGCAAGTTACTCTGCCCCTCAGGGGCCTCAGTTTCCTTTTCTGGAAAATGGGACTTGGTCTGTAAGGTGCATAGTTCAATGTCACAAATCAAGTCCTGGGTTCATGCCTAAAATCACCATTCCCAGTTTACAGAGGTGGGACTGGCTCGGGCTGGGAAGGGGGCTTTCTCAAGGTCACGGAGGAAGTGAATGAAACCCTCCAGGGGACCCGATTATAGAGATTGTTGATTATCAGCAGCATGAAGGGCAAGTTCACAAATGATTTTATAGAGCTGAGTAGGGCAGGGTGAGGGACAGGGAACTGCGGGGCCTCCCGGTTCTCCTTGCTGTCTGGGACCGGGAGGAAATGCCTGGCGGACCCAGGGCCTAGAATGAGGTTCTAGGGGTCGGGCTTAAACCCACGTTTTTGTTTTTTGTTTTAACTTGAAGGCTGAGCCTCTTCTGGAAGAGCCAGCCTGCTGTTTAGGACAGACCACAGCGTCCCCCCGCAGTTCTTCCCTGGGAAGGAAGCCTTGCGCTGCCCTCCAGTGGCTGGCGAGGTTATGCTGGCCGGGGAAGCTCTCAAACGAGGAACCCAGCCGCACTCCACAGAGGAGGGGCTGAGAAGGGGGAGAGAGAGAGAGAGAGAGAGAGAAAGAGGGAGAGAGAGAGAG